>BQNB010023537.1:0-61690 GCA_026074375.1 Tanacetum coccineum
TTTTCGTTTGTACCCGTGCTCAATGGTTACGTTTAATTGACTCATCACATGTAATAGAGAGGACATGTTCATCTCTCGGCGCGATTAGGGTGGATTGTATGCATATACTCCTCGTGTAGAACAGATTCCTCAGATTCCGTAACACGGATTCCTGATTGATACTCCTTGCTTTGAGTAGGTATATATGGCACGGATTCCTCAGGTATTAACGATTACATTAGTTCTGGGACAGCAGATATCTTATTGTGCAAACATTAAAGTGATAAAACCATGTCTACACTTAAAAGTCTAGAGGTCATTTTGTTGCACCTAAATTTCTCGCGCAAGAGGAAGTACGAGGAAATTAGAGCGTGAACAAATTGGACATTTGTAGAAGCTTGTACGTGTAACATTTCTTTATATACTACTACCTCCGTCCCATAATAAAAATCCAGTTTGACTTTTCAGAGTCAAACTCGTTCAACTTTGACTTTAAATATATATTTTTATGTTATATAATACTTTATGAAAATTATACCAATGAAAAATACACTTAAAACCCAATCCGTTCATATATTTTGCATCAAGTATTATATAACATACACAATGATATGATATGTAACGTCAAAGTTGAACTAGTTTGACTTTGAAAAGTAAAACTGGACACTTATTATGGGACGGAGGGAATATTTTACATGCAAAGAATGTGTTGTTTTTTTAACGGGAATCAAATATACGCACAATTGACAGCATGATGGGCCATGGACCCTGGTTTAACAGAGGCGGAGCCAGTGGGGTGGCTAGCGGGTGCTCAGCCACCCCCAACCTCCCCAACTACCCCTGTGGCTTGGTTTCGGGTCACGTTTCTGTAAACTCTTCATTCCAGCCCCTGTCACAATTTACGCTAGTCTGATGATTATTGTGCGTTGCAGTTGCTATTTTAGTAACCCTTTGCCTAATGTTTTTTCAAGATGTTATGTTGTGTGTAGAATGATAGGTAAAAAAACTAGAAAAGAAAAAATATGAAAAGAGATGATGGGGAAGATGATAGATTGATAGAAGAAAAAGAAAAAGACTTTTCTAACAATAAATATTAAATAGCATTTGTTTATTTTTTTTCTTTTTGTGCTTTCAATGAAATAATGTATTTTTCTTTTTCTTTTTCAATGTGAGTATGTGACGTTTTCATTCATAAGTAATTCTTGCAAACTATCAAAATTAATTAATTATTATATCACTTAATTATAAAATAGACATATTACTCGTTAATTTATTGCCTCGTTGGGTTTTTAAGTAATGAAATAATGAGTTAGGGCTCTTACTAGGGGTGTGCACGGTTCGGTTTGGGTCGGTTTTTGGCTAAAACCAAAACCGAACCGAAATATTCGGTTTTTATAAAATCAAAAACTGAAACCGCTCGGTTTTTGGCGGTTCGGTTTTTCTGTTTTTTCGGTTTCAAACCGTTAATTTTTTTTCTAATTTATATTAATAAACTTGTTTTACGTAGAAAATTGATTATTTTTAATTTTTTTTTTGTCAATATGAGCCTAATAATGTTTACACAAATTTTTACAATTATACACATATAAATAAGAGACACACACATGCATGTGAAAATACACATAGTATGATCATTGTCATTGTAATGACATATTGTCAAGTAAACACACGTACACGACAAACATATATATAAACATTACGATAATATATATTATATTAATTTCATCCATAAAATAAATATAAATTTAAAATTTTTAGTTATCATTTATTTATTTATATTATATTAATTATATATTATCATAAAACTGGTTTGGTTCGGTTCGGTTCGGTTTTTACGTTTCGGTTTTTGAACAAAAACCAAAACCGAACCGAAATTTTTTGGTTTTTTAAAAATTAAAAACCGAACCATCGGTTTCTAGTTTAGGTCGGTTTTTTGGTTCGGTTTTTGGTTTGGTTTAGGTTTTTTTGGTTTCTTCTGCTCACCCCTAATGTATACCTAGAATAATCATCTACTATAACTAAGGTATATAGATTACCCTCATAGCTTTTAATTACCGATGGACCGAATAAGTCCACATGTAATAATTCTAAACATCTTTTAGTGGAAACCATATTTTTAGCTTTATGACTTGAATGAGCTTGCTTCCTAATTTTGCAAGCATCACAAAAATGTTTATCATATTTGTTGATCCCAATAAACAGATCTTAAACTCCTTAGCTTAATGTAAGGTTTAGTATCCTTGAATAAATTCTAAAGTACTAAGATTGAAACTTTGAGAGTATGATATAAACTATGTGGAATCTAGTTTATACCACTAAGAAGAATAAAGAAAAACTATGTTTGAGATACAGAAATACAACCAAAACAATAAGCTTCAATATATTAATACTAACACTCTTTGACAGTGTTAGGGTTTACAACCTTGAGGCTATGAATACTATGAAAGACTGATATGATGTGATGTATATCTTTCTAACTATGCCGTAGGGTTCCTTTTATACACTAAGGAAACCCTAATAGGCTTGCAAAATGCGTATAATGATAATGCATATCTATTCTTAATTTAACTCATGCATATCATAATAGCAGTATTAACTATATCAGACTAACAGTACTAACTATACTAGCAGTACTAATAAAGTACTAGTTGGCGATCCATATGTTGACAGAAAAGAAGTATCCCTTGAGTCAAGAGATGTTGTCAAAGATGTTGAGTACAAGATTGGAGGTAGACCATGAAAGTTCACAAGCTTTTGAACTCCTTAGATTCATAAGAGCTCAAGTGCAGAAATGACAAAAGTGTTTGAAAGAATCATCAGCAGTATAGAAGATTTTATTCAGAAGAAACTTGTTGATTTAAAGGACAATCACAAGTTTAGGGGAGGATTGTTGGGAATAAATCTTCATATGACTTAATACTGCCAACAGTACTAAAGGGGTTAGTACTGCCAGCACAAGGTTAGTACTGCCAGCACAAGTTAATACTGCCAATGAAACTTAATACTGCTAGTTGAAGAAGTTTGTACTGCTAAATAGTCAAAGCTGATGATATGAAGATAAGAAGGTATGGAGAGCATTTCGGAATATTTAGTTTTGAATTGTAACTGTTCCTAATAGATAGGCAGATATATTTGTAAAGGGCTCCTTGTATTTCTATAAAAGGAGATCCCTAGAGTAGTGATAGTTAGAACTTTAAGATATACACTTAGAGAGAATTTGTAATTGCTTCAAGGTTGTGTAACCCCAGTACTTAGAGAGTACTCGTATTATTTATAATATTGAAGCAGTGATTTTGGTATTTATTGTTTGTGAGTGATCGTTACTATTTCATACATTTCTCTAGAGTATCAAAGTGTAGTTTCCGCATACACTTTGGTATATTCACAAAGTCTCAATCTTTGTTATTTTGGATTCTTCCAAGGTAACAAACTCTTTATATACTAAAGAATCGATCAAGGCGTGGGATCAACATATCCTCCTTCTGTTGTACTTGCAATCCTAAGAAGAAAGTGAGTTCCTCCATAGAACTCATCTGGAATCTTTTGTGCATCAAACCTTCAAACTCATCACATAAAGACTTCTTTGTAGACCCAAAGATGATATCATCAACATACACTTATACTAACAAGATATCACCTTTTTCCTTCTTAATAAACAAAGTCTTATCTATATTGCCTCTTCTAAATCCATTTTCAATTAAGTAGGTAGACAATGTCTCATACCAGGCTCTAGGAGCTTGATGTAGACCATATAAAGCTTTTTCTACCTGATACACTTTGTCAGGGAACTGTGGATCTTCAAACCTAGGAGGTTGGCAAACATATACCTCCTTTTCAATAGTACAATATAAGAAGGCACTCTTCACATCCATCTGGTACACAATAAACCTCATAAATGATGCATAGGCCAAAAATAACCTGATTGCTTCTATTCTAGCAACAGGAGCAAAAACCTCATCATTGCCTTCTTCTTAGGTGTAACCTTGTGCAACCAGTCTTGCCTTGTTTCTAATGACAATTCCTCTCTTATCTTTCTTGTTTCTAAAGACCTATTTGGTTCCAATGGCCCTCTTGCCATTAGGTAGATCAACAAGTGTCCAAACCTTCTGAAATTGAAATTGTAGAAGCTCCTCTTGCATTACTTCTATCCAGCTTAGATCTTCCAAAGCTTGAATCACCTTCTTGGGTTCTTTTTTAGAGAGAAAACAAGCAAATAAGCAGCTTTGATAATCTTTGTGATTTGTTCTCCTCTGCTTATTAATGTAGCTAATCATAGCATGTTCATCAGAAATCTTGGTTATTCTCCTTGTTTGAATAGCTGAAGTTAAGTCTCTAATGATCTGGTCTTTAGGATGATCCTTGTTAATTTTGGTTGTGGGAATAAGACTGACATTCATGGTTGTTTCCAAGTTGTTTAGGTCAACTTCTGCACCCACATCTTCATCATCATAAGCATTACCAAAAATTCCAGTACCATAAATTGAAAACACATTTGGAACATTTGGAAGAGTAAATGCATTTTTGAAAGGAGAAAATTGTTTAAATAGATGTTCCTCAGAAGTTCTAGCAGCATTAACTGGTGATGATGGAGCATCATTAGTAAAAGATGGTCCATCAGTACTAACAAGTGTACTAAAAGTATTAATACTATTAGTGCTATTAGGATGTACAGTCTGCTTTTCTTGTTGAAGTAGCCTTTCAAACTCACTTCTTGTGGCTTGATCATCCTTTCCATCTTTATCTGGAGCTCCACTTACATCCACTTCTGTAGGCTTCATTCCAGAATCTTCTTCACTAACCTTAGGACCTTGAGAGATTAATAGATCAGTTGTGCAGAAAGGTATTAGGATGTATTCTTGTTCAGGTTCTTTCTTCTTCTCAGCTTGACCTGTAACAATGTTATCTCTAGTTCATGCATTACCATTAGTTTGATTTCGTGCAACAACTCGCACATAGTTCATAGATATTGTCAAAGAATCAACATCAAAAAGCCAGTCTGGTCCATTTCCTGTCACATTAGGTGTATTTTCAAGAAATCTAATGTTTAAGGTCTCTTCAACTATCATGGTCCTCTTGTTAAATACTCTCATAGCCTTGCTAACCACAGAGTACCCAACAAAAAATCCCTCATTAGATTTTTCATCAAACTTGCCTAGATGATCCCTGGTATTTAAGATGGTAACAGGACACCCAAAAGGTTTCATGAAGTCTATCAATGGGGTTCTTCCACAAATAAGTTCATAAGGTATCTTGGTATGAGGCTTAATGACTAAGACCCTATTTAGCACATAGCAAGCAGTATTAACTGCTTCAGCCCAAAAGGTGGTTGGCAAGATAGAGTCAATTAAGATAGTTCTTGAAGCCTCTATCAGTGTTCTATTCCTCCTCTCAGCAACACCATTCTGCTGGGGAGTCCTAGCAACACTGAATTCCCTCTTAATACCCTTTATTTCACATAACTAATTCATTACACTATTTTTGAACTCAGTTACATTGTCACTTCTGATAACTTTTACTTTGTAGTCTAGTTGATTTTCTATTTCAGTTATGAAGATCTTTAATATCCTACTAGTTTCATCCTTAGTGGTAAAAAAGAATACCAAAGAAAATCTACTAAGGTCATTAGTGACAACTAGGCAATAAGACTTTTTCATTAAACTCTTAACATTTGTAGGACCAAATAGGTCCATATGAAGCATATGTAAGGGTTTACTGATTGAGTTTACGAGTTTGGCTTTACAGGAGGCTTTGTGTTGCTTTCCTTTCTGACAAGCAACACAAGAATGGTCATTTTCAAAAATCTTTGAAGTCAAACCTCTAACAAGGTTTCCCCTTACAAGTTTGGTCATGTGTTTAAAGTTTATGTGACTAAGCCTTCTATGCCATAAATTGGATTAATCAATTGTGGCCTTAGCAAAGAGGCGAGTTAAACCTTTAGTGGGAAGAACATTCTTTAGGTCAACACTGTAAATGTTATACTGTCTTGGAACTCTCAGCAAGACTTGACTTTCATCAAGTAGCTTAAAGTCAGAAGATAAGACAATACATTCAGTGTTAGTAAAAAGAACATTATTCTTTTTGTCACATATTTGTGACACACTAAACAAGTTATACATAAGCTCCTTACAAAAGTACACATTATCAAAATCCAATGTTCCTGTTTTGATTTTACCTTTTCTAGAAATTATACCTTTACCATCTCCAAAGGAAACAAAACCATCATCATAATCTTCATATTCAATAAGATATCATTTGTTTCCAGTCATGTGCCTAGAGCAACTACTATCGATAACTCCTTTTTCCTTGTACTCCTTCTGTTGTGGGTTGCCCTGCACATAAAATAAGAGAATTAGACTCTTTTGGGGATCCAAGCCATTATAGACTTGGATCTGCCTCGTGCATCAATGTAAGAATATTTCTTGAAAGTATTTGATGCACTACTATTTTTGGCTTTCCAAACCCAGCATGCTGAGGCCTTAACAACATTAACCCCTTTTCCCTTGTTTTCACTTACTACTGCTCTATCCCTAGCAGTAGTATCTTTTACCCTGACAGTATTAACCTTTTTATTGAAAATACTATTTTTTTTGCTTAATACTTGTTAAATTGCTTTGTGACTTGTGAATATCCCTTTTTGTAAGCATTTGATATTGGTCTAGGATGATTCACATTTATTTTTGAGCCAGCAGTATTAACTGGTCTGACAGCAGTATTAACACTTGCACCAGCAGTATTAATTTTGCCAGACCTGGTTAATACTGCTTGTGGAACAAATCTTCTATTAGGGTGAGGGTGAGTCATTTTATTAGCAAAGTTCTTGTGATTCACCCTACTTGAGTTGTTCCACACTGGTCTTATACCCTTTTTATCACACACATAACGAAGATGCTTAAAACTACCACAAATAAAACAAGCTTTATTAATCATTTTAAAGTTACTTCCTAGTCTTTAGGACATAAGATTTTTCTAGTTTCTTTGGTTCCCTCTAGGATAGTGTTTGTTTTGTTTAGATGTTTCTACCTTCTCTACTGTTTCCCTAGCAGACTTAACAAATTTTATCTTTTCAGTGCTAGGTCTAACAGTTTTAACATTAGGTATAAACTCTACCTCACTATCATCATCAGAATTCCAATCCTCAATAATTGGAGATCTAACGCTGTTCTTCCTAACAGTTTTAGGTTCAACTGCATCACCCTTTTTTTATATCAGCAGACTCATGATTTGACTCAACTTTCTTATCATTACTAGGTGTAACAACAGTAATAACATCTATATTCTCACTTTTAACTATTTCATCTATAAACATTATATCAGGATTGAAGGGAATGAAGGGAATGAAGTTCCCTGTATAAGGTGGGGGAACTGCATGATATCCCTTATCTGATTTGGACTTATTATACTCTTGATTTTCTAACATCTTAGATGAATTTACAAAACTTTCTACTGCAGGAAAAGCTGCATTATATCCTAGTCCTGTTTTAAACTTGTCACATACTTGACTTTCTAGCAAAATGTTCAAAGATTTAGATGAATTTTGAAACTTATCTAATGTTAGTTTTAACTCATCTCTATCTTTTTCTGCTTTTTGAATTTCCTTTTGTTTTCAACTAAAGCATTATCTCTTAGTTTAACTTCAAGGTTTAAAACATTAATGCTCTCTTCAAACACAGTCTCATTTTTCTTATAGTGAGCTAGTCTAGCTTCTACTGATTCTAAACCTGCTTTATAAGATACTAAATTAAATTGAGACTTTTTGTAATCTGAAGACAAACTATCATATTGTTCTTTGAGAGTAGCATAAGCTTTTACACATGTTTTTAGAACAAGAATCTGAACTGGAAGAACTTCCTGAAGATGTATGTGCCATTAATGCATAGTTTGTAGGATGCTCTTCTTCAGCTTGGTAGCTCCAATCATACCCTCTAATTCCATCTTGAGCAACCTAGGCATTTTTAGTGGGAGTTTCCACTGTTACAGTTCTTCTACTATTCTCTCTTCCTCTGTTTTCCTGATTTCTAGGAGCTCTACATTCTCTTGTGAAGTGACCATTTTTATGACAATTATAGCACTCCACTTTAGACCTGTCAAATCTAACTCTTTGACCATTTACATCCAACATCCTGACTGTCCTCTTGATGAATCTCCTAGCTCTAATTGTCAGTATGGCTATTTCCTATTGTAAATCCATTTATTCTAAGTCATCAGGATCAATTTGTTCTAGATCATCTCGAGTAAGTTGAGGAGAATTGGGCAGACTAGCAAGGAAAGCACATATCACAACATCACTAAGGTTATCTCCAGATGTAGGATTACTTTGAGTATGAGCAGCACTAACTTCATAAGCAGTGTTATCTGCTTCATTTGTGCTGCTATTGCTGTTAGTGCTGTTGGAGGACACAAAAGCCACATTTTGTGGATTTTGGCTTGTACTTGATGATCCTGTAAGTTCAGGTTCATATATCTTTAAGTTGTTGTACAAGTCATCCAAACTGATGGTTTCTATTTCCTCTTTGTTCCTCTAGATCAAAGCATGAGTCTTCCATTCAGATGGAAGACTTCTCAACAGTTTTAAGTTCATGTCCTCTTGTGTAATAACTTCGCCTTGAATCTCCAACTGACTAATAAGTTTTTGCAACCTATCAAAAGTTTGATCCATTGTTTCTGAACTTGATCCTGCAAAGTTCTCATATTGTTGCTTGAGTAGAGTTCTCTGAACTTTCTTGGATTCCTTGTTTCCTCCATACCTCTTCTCTATGGCTTCCATGAGCAATTTTGCATCTTTATATGAATGGAACTTTAGTTGATCCTTATTTGGGAGTGCCATCAACAGAGTTCCTCTAGCTTTCATCTCATTCCTCCTGTCCTGCTTTTCTTCTGCAGAAGTGGGTTCATATTCCTGCTCAACTTCTCCAACAGTTCTCTTTAGCACTTTGTTACCATTCAGAATTACTTCCCAGAGGGAGTAATCAGTCATGAGAAAGTATTGTTCTATCCTCATTAACCAGAGATCATATTCTCCTGGGTTGAGGATAGGAAGTCTTGCAGTCAGAGTTGTAGAAGTAGTTCCTGCCTCCATTTTATCATAGAGAATTAGATCTAGTATGTGTTGTTTGTTTCTTCTTATTCAAAGCTTCACAACAAGCTCTGATACCACTTGTTGATCCCAATGAACAGATCTTGAACTCCTTAGCTTGATGTAAGGTTTAGTATCCTTGGATAAATCCAAAGGCACTAAGACTGAAACTTTGAGTGTATGATATAAACTATGCAGAATCTAGTTTATACCACTAAGAATAATAAAAAAAGTATGTTTAAGATACAGAAATACAATTAAAACAATAAGCTTTAATATATTAATACGAACACTCTTTGACAGTGTTAGGGTTTACAACCTTGAAGCTATGAATACTATAAAAGACTGATATGATGTGATGTGTGTCATTCTAACTATGTCGTAGGGTTCCTTTTATACACTAAGGAAACCCCAATGGGCTTACAAAACGCGTATAATGATAATGCATATCTATTCTTAATTTAACTCATGCATATCATAATAGCAGTATTACCTATATAAGACTAACAGTACTAACTATACTGGCAGTACTAATAAAGTACTAGCAGTACTAACTAATATAACTAACAATACTAACTATTTAGTCTGTTTTCTTCAATCTTTAGTAGCAGCATCAACTCTAAACCAGCAGTAGTAAATTAGCACCAGCAATAGTAACTCAGAATTCCCAACATTCTTACCAATTACCAGTGAATAATTACTCATCGGTGTCTAATGGCTTTCAAGCAAAGTTTACTCCAAAACTTATTTTGTCTTCTTCAAACTCAAATAGTCAAACTAATCCAAAGTTTCAGAAAGATTACAAGGCAGAGTACAAGAAGATGAAAGCTAAGCTTGCACTCCTTGAGGCAAGTCCCTCGAGTTCTCAGAACCTAAAGAACTTCTAACCAAAGAACAAAGGTTTAGTCACTGAAATCTTTGATTGGGATGAGAAAGAGGTCTCTGATGAGGAAGAAGTCACTCGGGTCAAGGTACTGATGGCTCTAGTTGATGATGAGCTCACTGTTGGAAAGAGTCATGCTCGCAATGGTGAATGGTTCGACATCACCATAAGAAAGGTAAATACTCTTCTCTTTATAGATGAAGATGCCGATTGGCAAACTTACCTAAAGTATATCAACATTGATCTCAAGTTTGTTGAAGAGCAACGATTAAACTTACTTTCTAAGTATAACAAAATGGTTTTTGAATTAAACAAGTGTAGAGATGAATTGCTAATTCTAAAACAAGCTAAGCTTGATGCTGTCCCTTTTCAAATTCAAAACACTGAACTTACAAAGTTAAATCATGCTCTTCAAGAACAACTCAAAGAGGAGAAAAAGATCAATGAAAAATGGCTAACTAGCTCAAAGAAAGTTAGTCACTATATTAGGGAGCAAATTCCTCACCAAAATAAAAAAGATATGGGTGGTGAATTGTTCACTAAGACATCATCTAAAATGAATGAGAATGAAAATCTTTTCATTCCTGCTTCCATAGGGTATGACCAAGAAATGGTTTCAAAAACCAAAGACTGGGTTGAGAGACTCAACCTTGATAACAAACTTCTAAACTTTAATACTGGAATAATTTTAGTCCTTGAAAGTCAAGCTGTCAATGAATCTCTTGAACCCACTGAAACTTTAAATACCCCTGAATCATCTAAAGATTCTGAAGATGAATCCCTTACTCTGCTACCTCCCCTAAAAAATCTTTAGGGAGCTTCACCAAGCTCAGAGGTAACGCCATTGACCTTTCAACCCCACTCTCTAAGAGAGAGACCAAGCTTAGGTATCATAAAACATACAAAGCCTGAAACACAAGATTCTTCTAATAAGAGTGTTTTAGGAACTGTCACTGTTAGTGAAACTAAGCAAACCACACCTTCAGTTCCTATTGAAGTCAAAGACACTAAACAAGAATAAAAAAATAAATGAATTAACTAAACTTGTTCAAATGTTAATTGATGAAAAGGTCAATTCTAACCAAAAGACTCAAGAATTAAATTCTAATATTCAAAAGACTGAGTCATCAAAATTAGTTGATTCATCAAGAATGAGTCAAGATTCTAAACCCAAAGTTCAGAATACTGGCTCATCAAAGTCAAAAACTACAACTTAAGTGTGAACTCTACCACTATACCAATCATTTAACTGATGATTGCAATAGGATTCTCTACTGCATGATATGCAAAAGGAAGGATCATAAGACCTCAGATCATGAGATGTATATTGCTTCTCTAAAAAGAAGTGAGAACTATAAGGCTCAACCTTATCAGTATGCATCTTCTTCTAAGCAGATCCTGAGAGCAAAGGCAAAGCCTTTCCCACCATGAACACACTGTAGTTTTAATGATCACAGACCTGATGATTGTAGAAACTACCCTGAGTTTGAAATCTATAGAAGCTATGATCACTCTACTTCAGGATATAATTATGTCATTCAGATTAGAGGAGGAGTACTAGCTGAATCCTCTTAGTCTAATGAGTCCTTAATTGGTGTAAAGTGTGATACATGTGGAAGCACTATACACTCCACCACTGACCACAATGAGTTTCATCACTTCAAAAGAGGTGAGAAAATTCAGGTTGCAAAGGCCAGGGAGCCCACCAAAAAGTGGGTTCACAAAAGAAACTAACCCAAGTTTATTATTTGTGAAGAGACACATCAGAGAGCCTATTTGGTACCTGGATAGTGGATGCTCAAGGAGTATGACTGGTGTCAAGAGTTATCTGCACAAATATGTAGAGCAACCAGGTCCTAAGGTAGTGTTTGGTGATAACTCATCTTGTATTACTAAGGGATATGGTTCAATAAATTGTAGGGGTGTAGTTTTCACAAAAGTAGCCTTTGTAAATGGTCTTAAGTACAATCTAATTAGCATTAGTCAACTCTGTGATGCTAAGTATATTGTACAATTTGATGATAAGCAAGGAACAATATTAATGCTAACAAGGAAATTGTCCTGATAGCACCTAGAAGAAATGATGTTTATGTCCTTGACATGTCATCTCTGACTCTAAATGGAGCCTGCTTCTTTGCCAAAGCCTCAGAAAGTGTAAACTGGCTATGGCATAAATGACTATCACATCTCAATTTCAAGAATATTAATAAACTTTCCAAACAAAACAAAGTTCTTGGTCTTCCTTCCCTAGTCTATTCAAAGGATAAACCTTGCACAACATGTGAAAAGGGAAAGCACCATAGAGCTTCATTCAAAACTAAACAAAACTTCTCCATCAGGAAGTGTTTGCATCTTCTTCATATGGATTTGTTTGGACCAGTATGTCTAATGTCCATAAATCATGAGAAATATACCCTAGTCATTGTTGATGAATACTCAAGGTACACATGGGTTCACTTTCGTAGGAAGAAGAGTCAAGCACCTAAAGTAATTATGTCTTTCATCAGAATGGTAGAAAACCAAAATGATGTAAAAGTCAAACAAATCAAAACTGATAATGGGACTGAGTTTAGAAATCATGAGCTTGATAGTTTCTGTGATGAGAAAGGAATTTCTCAGGATTTTTCTTCTCCCTATACACCTGAATAAAATGGTGTAGCTGAAAGGAAGAACAAAACTCTCATTGAGGCTGCTAGAACAATGCTGAATGGCTCAGTACTTCTAGACTAAAGAAGTTAGAATAGCCTGTTATATTCAAAATAGATCAATCATTGTCAAAAGACATGATAAAACTCCCTATGAAATATTCAGGGAAAGAATTCCTGATATCAGCTACTTTCATGTGTTTGGATGTCAAGTGTTTATTCATAACCATAAGGATCATCTTGGCAAATTTGATGCTAAAGCTGATGATGGATATTTCTTAGGATATTCATTTGTCTCAAAAGCTTTCAGAGTCTTTAACACAAGAAGACAACAAGTAGAGGAGACTTATCATGTAATATTTGATGAATGTATGGAAGCCATTAGGTTTACCAATACCTCAGTAGATGAGATAGGAATTGATTATTCCTCTAGATATCCTCCTGATGAATTTCTTTAAGAGGATGATCCATCTAGACAATATCAAGTAGATTCTGATGTCTCATACTACATCATCCCTCATGGACGTTCACTCACTGAACTTACCCAAGAAAATCATGTCCCTGAAGTGATTGCTCCTAATGAGCCTGATATACCTTATTCTAAGGATACTAAAGGTCCTCCTAATCTAATCAACACTAAAGGGACATATGAACAAAATGTTCAAAATGATCAAATGATCACTCAACCTACTGATATACCATCAAGGAACAATACTGAAGTCTCAGGATCCATTACTGAATATGTAGTCCCTAATGACAATCATTCTAACATCTCAAATCTAGCCTCTACAAGTTCTCATCTTGTTCCTCAGGATAGATGATCAAGAGACTAAAACATTGAACTTATGAATATCATTGGTGATCCTGGTGAAGGCATGCTTACAAGAAGCATGGCTGCCAAGCTTACATCTGCCTCAGCTAGTGAATGCCTATTTGCTGACTTTCTCTGTGAGATAGAACCTAAAAAGGTGTCTGAGGCACTGAAGCACCCAGGATGGGTTGATGCCATGCAATAGGAACTAAATCAGTTCTATAGAAATAAAGTATGGACTCTTGTTCCTCTACTTCATGGAAAAACAGCCATAGGCTCCAAATGGGTATTCAGGAATAAGAAAGATGAGCATGGTATAACAAAAAAACAAAGCAAGACTGGTTGCACAAGGTTATAGTCAGGAAGAAGGAATTGACTATGATGAAACCTTTGCACCAGTGGCAAGAATAGAAGCCATCAGGATATTTCTTGCGTTTGTTACGTACATGAACTTCAATGTTTACCAAATGGATGTCAAAAGTGCCTTCCTGAATGGTAAACTAAAAGAAGAAGTTTATGTCAAATAGCCTCCTGGCTTTGAAAGTAGTGAGTTCCCTGACTATGTCTGTAAACTTGACAAAGCTCTTTATGGGCTAAAACAAGCACCAAAGGCATGGTATGAGACTTTCTCTACTTTCCTTATTCAAAATAAGTTTGCCAGGGGAAGAATAAATAACACATTGTTTATCTATAAATCAAAAGGAGAAGTTCTCCTTGTTCAAGTATATGTAGATGGCATCATATTTGGCTTAACAAGTTATAAACTTTGTAAACAGTTTGAGAAACTGATGACAAAGAAATTTGAAATAAGTATGTTAGGGTGATCGACCAAAACTACTTCCTTGGACTGCAAATCAAGCAGGATGACAAAGGAATCTTAATTTGTCAAGAAGAGTAAACTAGGAACTTACTCAAGAAATACGAAATTTCTGATAGTTCCTCAGTGAAAACACCTATGGTTCCTCCAAACAACCTATGTCCTGATCTAGCTGGCAAACCAGTTAATGAGACCTCATACAAGGGAATGATTGGGTCACTGATGTACTTAACTGCAATAAGGTCTGATATCTAATTCTCCACTGTCCTATGTGGAAGATATTAGTCCAATCCAAAGAAATCACATCTAACAGTTGTAAAAAGAATCCTCAGGTACCTAAAAGGTACTCTAACCCTTGGTCTGTACTATCTAAAATGTTTAGGCTTTGATCTCAAAGGATATTTAGACTTAGACTATGCTAGTTACAATATGGACAGAAAAAGCACCTCAGGTGCCTGTCAAATACTTAGTGGAAAATTGGTTTGTTAGAGTGCCAAGAAACAATAATTAGTTGCTATGTCTTTAGCTAAAGCTGAATATGTTGCTGCTGCTGGGTGTTGTGCAAGTATCATATGGATGAAAAGTCAACTCATTAACTATGACATCCATTACAAGATGGTACCCATCTTTTGTGACAACACCAGTGCCATTGTAATATCCAACAATCCAGTACTTCACTCAAGAACCAAGCATATTGATATTAGATATCATTTCATCAGGGATCACATCCTTAAAGGAGATATTGAGTTACACTTCATCCCCACAGAGTATCAGCTAGCTGATATCTTTACTAAACCCTTGGATGAACCTACTTTTACTAAACTGAAAGCAAAATTAGGCATGTTGAATATTGATTAATCAGTCTCCCTTATCAATCATGTTCAGTATGGTGTATATTCTTTTCTCCCTGAAACCCATATGAATCCCATGACACCAAGGGACACATTAAATGAAATAACTAAATGCTCAAAGTCTTTAGTTACTTATTATCCTAGGTTGGTGACTGAACATATTAAATAAGGAACAAATATTCCTTATCTAACTATCATCCAATAGTCATGGGCCCCCACTTCTCAAATATCACTCAATTAACCCCAACATGCATTTAATGCGCACTCCCACAAACACTATCCCTTCCCAAAATGTCTAATCAAAATACTTTTGATCGTTATTCATACGTCGTCACTGCAAAAGTGAAACAGCGTAACAGTTGCCATGAAAAACGGGATTGTGCAACTAGTGGTTACTGCATTAAATGCGTTACCAAAACAATTTTAACTTTTTCCTAAAAAAATGAAAATGTTAAAATATTACAACCTATTTCACATAT
Organism: Tanacetum coccineum; assembly: GCA_026074375.1. NCBI lineage: Eukaryota > Viridiplantae > Streptophyta > Magnoliopsida > Asterales > Asteraceae > Tanacetum > Tanacetum coccineum. The sequence continues at coordinate 15,539 of BQNB010023537.1, forward strand.
CACCTATAAAAACCACCTAGAAAAGAAAAATACACACACAAATTTACAAAGCAAATATGCTCTGCCCAATTTCTCTCTCAAAGAAAGTGTGTGGGTGTTCATCTTTTTTGGTAATAACAAGCTTAACTCATCTATTGTTCATTGAAAAACCATCCTTTTTCAAATCATTTTGTTTGGTCAATTGTGCTCTTTACAAAGATATCCATCCTTGTACTTCTCCTTTTGATAACATATTACACATTTCACGGCAGTGATCAATGTTAGACATTGACTTATGACCATTTGGTGTGAAATATTCTGCCATTAAAACTTTTGTTTTTCAACACATTTCATTTAAAATGGCAGAACAATAAACAATCAAGTATGCTCCTCAATGGAACAACATGACTGTGGACAATATGACCTTTCAGACCAATAATGTGGTGGGTAACTTCAACTACCCACCAAACGTGCCTGCTTACAAACCCATAATGAAATTTCTGCTAAATTTTCCTTTGTGAAAAGATTTTACCAACTGTCCCTCAGTCGTCTATCAAAACTTCCTCAGGGAGTTTTGGAGCACTGTTGTTGCTTATGACCCTTTTCCATCAACTGATGAGACTGAGCAATGCCCACTTAGGGAATTCCTCATCAAGTTTTTAGTTTTAAATGGGCAAAGACCTTTGACCCTTGACTTTAACACCTTTTGTTCATCTACTGGCCTTGATTATAATAATGGTAAATATGTGTCTCATCCTACACCTGAGGCTATTAAGAAAGAATTAGGCAAAATTGCCATCAATCCGAGTTACCTAGACAAAACTCCAGTCCTAAAAAACTTCTTTACCATGGCTTGGAGAATTCTGTTCACTTTTGTGATTCAGGTTCTTGACAGGAACTACTCCTCCACTAAACAAGTGAACTTTATCCAGCAGCTTTTAGCCTACAGTCTCAACACTAGGACTGAGGTTGACATAGGGGAGATCATTTACAGTGATCTCATAACCAAGCTACTGAATAAGTCTAGGCTGAAATACGTTTCATACCCTAGATTTATCTCATTTTCTTTACAAGTGTTATTGGGTTCTGACTACACTTAGGATGAAAAATTTAAGGTTTTACCTGGCATTCTGAGTAACTCTAATTTTACAAAGGACCCATCCAAAGTCACTGACATTGAATTGACGTCCCATATGATTGTTGTTAACAATTAGAAGGATTTAATGTCTCCACTTCCTTTGGCTGCAAAGCCAAAGAAAGGGAAATCTCAAACTGTGACTCCATCCTTATCCAAGTCATAGGGTCCTGTGATTCCAGGAGCACTCTCTAAGAAGAGCAAAAGGCCTAAGTCCAAAAAGCCACCCACTGAGACCAAGGTTACACCACCCAAGCAAACGGAGGGTTCTGATCAATCCCACTCAGTCTCCTCGGGCACCGTACCTGATCCTCAAGATCTAGAGAGAAACATACAACTCGCTATTACGGGATTGCCTTACACACTCGATGAGGACACTCGTAAATCAAAACCTTTGCCTGACAGTGCTGCTACTCATCCCAAAGACTCAGGGGGAAATATTCAACCCCTTGACAGGGACATACCTTTTACGACTTCTGATGAAGGCACAACTAAAACCACGCCAAATCCTGAAGGGTCATTTGGGGACAAAGACCCAGGGGAAACATGCCACCCGCTGATATGGAACCATTACACCCCCTGTTGTTGATCTCTCAGGGACTGGTGCTATGTACCAGGTGGACCAGACCTAGTCCACTAGATTAAGGAACCAGTCCCTGCCCGAAAACAAAGGCAAGCCTTCGCATAAAGGGGAGATGGATACCCAACCTATAGTCCTATCTACTTATGCAGATGTGAGAGCATTTATGTTATCTAATGTTGAAAGTGATGAGGATATCTTAGGAGCTGGTGAAGAAATGGATGAAGAACCTCAGGTTGCTAGGATTGCTGAAACACACCATCAGTCTCCTCCTCCTCAGGCAGACAAGCCTCAGTCATCTCATGCTCCATCCACTGAAGCTTCCGACACTGACTCTTCCTGTGATGACATTCTTAAGAAATATGACAACACTCTTCCACTCACTGAACGACAACTGGTCATGTATCTGAGGAAGGTGTCAAATGCGCTGTTTACCAAGATCACTGAGGACAACTGGCAAAAGCATGAAGAGGCCGCGGTTAATTACGCTTACCTCAGGACATCCATTGATGACTACTATGATGAGAATATTGCTCACAGAGATCAAACTGACAAGTTAGTAGAAGCCTCTATGAGTTCTATTGACAAAAGAAGCAATACTATTAGTAATCTCTATAAAGGCCTCAATATCATCATTAAGCTTCTCAAAGAAATCAAAAATGCTGTCAAGGATTACTCTGTCATAAACAAGAAAATCACTAAAGCCACTGAGTCATTCACCAAGTTCTCCACAAATATAACTGATCTTCAGTCTTCTGTGAATACTCTTCAGGCTCATGCTCTCAAACAAGATGAAGAGCTAGCTGCTTAGGCCAAATCTTCTACCAACATGGCATGAAATCTTGGCTTAAGACTCTCATGTCTTGAAAGGGCTCAAAACCATATCCAGTCCAGCATGTCCTCTCGTAAAGAAGACACACACTCCATCAAGAATATGATGACTTAGATGTATGAAGTCTTTAAAGGCCAGTCCTCAGGCAGTGTCGCTCTAATACTTGCTCTCTCTCACATTCCAGCAAATGTTGAGGGGGATAATGCAACCCAAACTGCCACTGAAGAACCAAAAAGGGCAATTCTAATATCAACAATTCAACCTACTGAAGTCCCACCAACCCAAGCTCAACCAATCACCACATTGAACACTCATCCTAAAATTTCTCAAGCAGCATCAAGAATTGATAAAGGAAAAGGGATTGCAACTGAGTCAGAGGAGGATTCCTTAAAGAAACTGGTGCCTGCATCAACCATTGTTCGTCCTGATCCTGATTCTCTTATTCCTTATATAATAAATAGAGAGGTGTACCATCTCACTGCTGAACAACTTCAAGAACAAATAGATAAGGAAGAACTAATCAAGAAAGCTGAGGAAGAGGCCAGACTGTTTGCTATATCCAAGCCTGAAGTGATCAAAGTGGTGTAAGAAAAGGCTGAAAAGATTGGACTTGACCAAAGAAAAATGCAAGAGCTAAAGTAGGTGAAAATTTCAAAAAGGCTTAGGATGCTGAACACCAAGTCCTCAAGAGAGAACACACTGAGAAGGTCAAAAAATCTCTGGAGCACAGGAAGCACAAGTTTGAAAACTACATGTGGACTATCAATAACATACTAAAACCCGAGACTATTACTGATATAAGAATTCATCTAAAGACCAAGCCAGTTGTCATAACAGTCTACATAGGTACTTGATGTGTGTTTTTACAAGCTTTAAATTTATAATAACTAAAAATACCGATTTTGACTAAAAACACAACATTCGGGAAAGTATATCCTATTCGAGTGTAATATAGTATTTGGTAAGTCCAGGTCGTTCCACGAGATTTGTAATTCACAGATTGTTTATCAACTAACAAAGCTAATTGACTGTCATCGATCAAATAGCCAAAATGTGTGTATAAAGCAAGCAGGGAACAAGACATGATCCACATAACATAATAAATATAGATACAACAAGACTTTATATAAACAAAGCATACAGGTCATATATGACGGGTAATCATAATAACAAGCATATCTACTAATGATAACATAGAATCCTTTCGGCCTATATACTACATCATCACGAGCGCATTAAGAATGGTTTATATCAAATATGCATACATATGAATTCCTCCCAACTCGGTCGATAAACATAAGGAAGGGTCTTAAACAACATTCTACTTGGGTTGATTATCAATTTACCATACAATTCTCACAAGTATGATATTGACACGCCATAGACAAATAGTTCAAAATACATCAAGACAATTAACCATTTCAGCCTATTTCAATTGCAATGTTATACCAAAAGACAAACAATTATCCAAGCAAGATAACATCGAATTCATAAACATATATATTCATAAGTCATAGCAAAATTATCCAAATATTATTCATGTTTCACGTATGAGAACAAAGTACAAATACCAATATTTCGACTAACATAACCACTAACCCAAAACTAACAATTCCATGATCAACCAACAACCAAATGCTACTGAGATAACTGGAAATATACCAAGTAACTTCTGGGAATCCGTAACGTGTCACCAAATGGAGTGTTTGATAACAAGGTTTATAGTAATGATTTTAGGAGGATTTGGTGTGAATCCTCTAAGAATCAAAGTGAGAAGTGTTTAGATTCTAGAAATGAATGATATGTAGACTAGATATGGTGTTAGAACTTTGGAAATTCGTGGCTCTGGTGGTGGTTTGTGGTGGTAGTATAGTGGTGAAATGGTGGTAAGTGGCGGATTAAAGGGGTGTATGGATCATTGGATCCAAGGATCCTCACCACTCCTTCCTCCTCTCCAAAGGCTTTAATAAATATGTGTATGTAAGATATAAGTTTGTGTGAGAGTTATATGAAATGGATATATGAAATAGGAAAGCCAAGGAGGGTATTTATAGGCTGTTCGGGGGTCAAAGTATGTCGCACAAACTTATTTGTGCGCCGCACTTAGTGAGTTAATGCACTTAGCATTTAAATGCCTTTAATTTTTCCACAGACTGAAAAGTGAACCGCACTTTGGGTAAAATCGCCGAACTTTGGCGTTTTTAGCACTTGACTTTTTTCAAGGTTGTTGATAATTGAATTCTCATTGTGTGGCCGCTTGAACCAATTAAAACGGAGTTCGTATGTCCGAGTTATGGCCAAAACAGTGAACAGGTGTCGGGAGATCTTTATCTTCAGTAATTTCTTCGTTTAAGCTTCAAATCTTTTTGTATTCTTCCGTTTTCTTCCACGACACATTCCAAGAACCTACAATGACAAATATATTCTATTCTATACCAAAAGTTCTTAACGAACTGGTGATAATGAAATAGACTAGAACTGATGCATGTTTGTATGAATCATCTTTTCTAGTCTTGCTTACTTCAATAGTGAATATGCAGAACCAACGGGGAAGTAAATAATTTTTCATTTTATTTCTTGCAGAGTAAGAGTTCAGCTGGTGAAGCTTCAACAGCAGCTGCTGCCCCAAAGGTACTGATTTGTGAAAATTATTGCTATGTTTTTTTTGGATAGGTTTAATATCTAGGTAGCGGATCGATGTCTGTAGCTGCTTGTTTTTTAGTTGCTGATTGTCAAAAGTTATTGGTATTAAAGAAGTTAGTCACTATGTTTGGATACAAGAATGTGATTTGTGCTGCCGCGTTATCTTTGTGCTTGCTAATGCAAGGACTTTATGCTGCAGTAGTAATCTCGTATGTTTAATGCTGCCTTTTGATACTAATGTATAGGGTTTAAAAGAAGTTAGTGCTGCCAAGTTATATATCTGTGCTGTTCAAAGTGTTGTATAAATTTCTATATCATCTAGTAACGTAACACTTGCATTAGAAATAAATTCCATTTAGGGCCTGGTTTGCATTTACACCTTGACTACTGCACATTAGGGATTTGGTCCTGGTTGAATTTGTCACCTTGACTGCAATTGCAAATTGGGAGTGTAGCTCATATGGTTGAGCGATTGCATTTGCATGCGGAGGAACGGGTTGGATTCCCCGCTTTCCACAAAAAAACAAGCTTTGTGTGACTAAATGTTACAAATTGCCACACACACTTAAAAATCATGTGACCATTGAATGAACAATAGTCACACAAAATACACATTCACTTGACTTTAAACAACATATGGTCACACTTATTAACACTTTTGGCCACTTTTGGTTAACTTGTATGTGACTAAATTAAAAAAAACATGATTTGTGTGACTAAATATTACAAAACGCCACACAAACTTAAAATTCATGTGACCATTGGATGAACAATAGTCACACAAAATACACATTCACTTGACTTTAAACAACATATGGTCACACTTATTAACACTTTTGGCCACTTTTGGTTAACTTGTATGTGACTAAATCCCAAAAAAACCATGCTTTGTGTGACTAAATATTACAAAAGGCCACACAAACATAAAATTCATGTGACCATTGGATGAACAATAGTCACATAAAATACACATTTACTTGATTTTAAAAAGCATATGGTCACACTTATTAACACTTTTGGCCACTTTTTTTTAAATTATATGTGACTAGCTCAAAAAAAACAACACCCGTTGTGTGACTAAATCATCACAAACGTCACATTTATTATATATTCATGTGGCCACAGGACGGGAAATAGTCACACAAAATATACATATACTTGAATAAACCATCTCAAATGTCACATATATTATATATTTATGTGGCCAAAGGACGAACAATAGTCACTCTCAAAAATCATTCGTGTGACTATAAAGTGTTTACGGTCACTAATACTAATTAATCCAACAAAACTTGTGCCTAATTTGTCACACATATTCGGGTTTTGGTCACTCTTTTTCAATGAAAAAGGCCACGAACTCAACAATGTCACCATAGGACACCTACGGTGGCGCGATCTTTGGTGACAAACACCAAAAAAAACGTGTGTGACTATATGCATATTGTCACACATTTTTGGAGTAACCAATACCACTTTTTATACCAGTGAACGTCTCACCCGCGACCTATAATAATGGTGTGTGTATTAGAAGAATATATCTTATAAGAAAAATGCATAAATTGCACATATAAATAAATATGTATGATTACATATGTATAATGTTATACCATAGAATCCTTGTACGCGCCTCAACTTCTTATTAATACATTATAAGTTTCTTTGATTTTGACCGATTTTCCTAGTCACTTGACAACCTTTAAAGAAATACCAAACGCCTTCCATACTCCGTTTCTAACAACCTATATGTGTTAATAACCTATTGTATTTTTCCCAAAAATGTTTGACAAGTCTAACTATTTTTCAAAAATTTGACGACTCGAAGTGTCCGAAAAAGAACCTATTGTAACCACTTGAAAGTCTGGCTTGACCTGACCTATTTAGACTCTTCAATAAAATCGAGAAAAATTCCAGAAAATCATATATATCATGTACTTCCTGTAGTAGCAATTTCATTAATTAAAAAGGTGTTTTGATATGTCTGCTACCTCACAAACACAACCCAGAATACTGTCCCTAAACGCAGATTTAACAATGAATCTCGTAAAATCATTTTGACCATCTTCCATTTACTAAAAATTTATGAAATCACCATCGTTGGAAAATAAACTCTTTGGACTTAGTTTTAGGATCAAGAAAATCAATAAAAGCTATTTGGTTGATTAAGTTACGACTCTCGCAAGACAACTAAAAAATCTGCCAAGATTCCTATTTCGAATTTACAACAATCAACCCATCCAAACGCACTCATACTCTAACACATTATACCCAATTCGATTTTAGGCACAACCGAGAGCTTGAGTATGACTTAATTGTTATGAAATAGTTCTCGTTATAATATTTCAAGTTCAAACGGTTTGTATTACGCCAAATGGTCATTCTTAAATTTTTACCAAATTTGACTTTTTTTAAAATATATGTTTTTCCTAAGTTTGGCTTATCAAAAATGACCCGCCAAAATGCGTTATTAAATATGGGGTATATTAGCATTTGACATAAAACGACATCACGGACGACTTTTCAGTTATACCCAAGACCCAAAACTCGACCGAACATGATGAAAATACTCTTACAAAATTCTGCACAAACCATATTTTTCTTAAAATAATGTAGTATCTGTTTCTAAGCTTTTTGACCCGTTAATATGCGTTTTGGACTTAGATATCCTCACGAAAAAGTAAAATGACATTTTAGCAACTTTTTAGTTATACTCGAGACCCAAAACTGAACAGAAAATGACTAAATTGCCCCTACGAAATCTGCACAAAACCACTATATACAAAGTGTGCTGAAATTTTATTTTACCCATTTTCAAACTTTAAATTGCTTTAAAAACTTCATTTTTGAGAATTGCGGAACTCACGATATATCGAATCAAAGCTAGGAACGATCTCTATCATATTCTTAAGCCTAAAATTAGATTTAACAATTTTGACTCATCTAAACTCGACTCGCTAATTTTTGTTCTAAATGGGTATCTTTAAACCCCTTCAAACTTCAATTTTCGCATCACAAAACTTCGCCATTATCCCTAAACTAACATATCTTCATCACTAATCACCTCAAACTATTAATCCAACCTCAAAACATAACATGCATAAAGATCTATGGATTCTTAGTATAAAATTAAACACATGCATACATAATAAAAATTTATCAACACAAATAAGTAAAGAAAATACTTACAATAGCGTAGGATCAAAGAAAATCAAAGACATCCAAACCCTTTTGGGCTTTGCCCTATTGCTGAAACCAAAACCCTAACTTTTTATATCCCACAATCTTGTAAAATTACTTGCATTCAAACCCTTGATGCTTCAATTATACCCAAAATCAATGAAACCCTTCAAACCTAAAATCTTCAAAATCAAGAACTTTGAAAAAAATCATGCATGGTTGATGAATCTTGTAAATAATGGTAGGGATTTATTTAGGAGTGATGTAGGATTAATGTAAGTGATTTGGGATTGTTTGATGATGGTATTTAGGGTTTTTGTTGGGGTGTCGTTCAAACAGATAAGGGGAGGAAAGGGAGGACCGATATTTTTATAAATTATGAATGTGTGTGTTTGCTTTGTTATTTAAACAAGGCAATTGAAAAATAAGGAAGTGTTTGGTTTAATGATTTGTAGGAGCTAATTAAAAGTAAAGGGGCGTTTGGTTTTATTATTATGTTTATTTATTTTATTTTTTATATATTTTTTAAAACATTTATACTACATTATTTTGATTTAAAACACCTAGTTAAAATATTAAAAAGTGTTAAAGTATTATATTTTGACACGGTTTTGACAAAATGCGAAAAAAGTCATAAAATAATAAAAATAAAATAAATAGGCTTCCGGAGTAAAATTTTGAAAATTTTAATTTTTTAAAACACTTAACTGATAAATATCCCTAAGCACGGCTCGCGAATAGGCAAAACGACCATTTTCATCAAATCGGCTAAAATAGAAAACGCATAATTTTACTCAAAAGTAAAAATAGAAACGAAGTCGAGATTTAATATAGACCGTAAATTACGAGATGTTACAGCCTTCTCACCTTAAGGGAGCGCCGTCCCGGTGCTCAGTTCGCCTTATAGGCCGTATGGTTTGCGACGATCGTTACACATTCGGAAAAATCCATATCACATATGACAAGTCGAAAGAAGTTCAAGTAGCCACTTGTACAAAAACAATGATGATAGCGATTAGAAAAGTAAAGACAATGAGTGATTTGTACAAACGTATTACTTGTTAAAAGAGACGCACGCTATGTCGGATACACATTTAAAAATAATCAAATGAACAAATTACGGACCGAAAGAAGTCTAAAACTCATTCGTATTAAGATAATAACGATAATGATTAGACGAACGAAGAAAATGAATTATTCGTACAAACGGATTACAAATCGAAAGAAAGTTGTTCGTACTAATGCCATACACTTAAGCCCACTCATTTACAAATTGTTATTTACATCCAAAGGCATCCCAATCCATATAAATAAGACTTAGAAATTTATGGTTCGGTGATTTATAATTTCCTTATTCAAATGAAGAGGCGTCCCAATTCATTTCAATAAGATAATTATAAATTAGCCTACTTAAGCATTGTCACCACAAAACACGAGATCAAAACAATGTTACATTGAGAAGAAGGAGTCTCCATGGCGACATGGTTCTTCGAAATCATAAGAAGTAACGAGAAGAATAATGAGACGTTAGTCAATCGCGTTCCAAAGGTAAGTGCCAAAAGGCAGCACAATCCGAGGTGACAAGTTAAGGTCGTACTCCCATCAACTGGAAGACTTTAAAACGATAGATTACGAAACAAAATATGCGATTCAAAAGCATAAGAAGAGTGTTCAAACTCGGATTTGAATGATAAATTAACTAACGGAATCGGAACTTGGTGGTGAGTTCAAATTTTTATTTAAAATAGTATCATAAAAGTCATGAAAACGTTGTGAATACCATTACTTCACTCGTAATTCCTTAAAAGAGTCCAGTATTTATATAAGCAATCCTTTATATAAACATAATAATTCAAAGTAAGTATAGTATAAGCTTTTAGGAGGCATAAACGCACGGATATCGGACAACAGTGAAAGACTCTTAAAATATATTTTTTTGAAAAACGGTTATAGTTTAGGTTTTGAAAATGACATATTTCTCTATAACCAGTGCTCTGATACCACTCTGTAACACCCCCAAAAATCACAATGCAGCGGAATACCACTTGGGGTGCTACTTCATAGCATAAAGTACAAGTTACAGAAAACGACTCTAAGTGAGACGTTTTGAAAAGTCAGCCATTCGATAATTTTTATAAAATATCAGAGTTACAACAGGTCCCATTTGTAATGCAATAGAAAACATTTTTAAATTATTTGTCGAATGGTACTCAAATCATAAAGCCTTTAAAAATATTTATATCCGCGCGACTCAAATGCTCTCAATGCTCAGCTAGCAATATAATAACCTGAGAAAATACATGCAAAAACTTCAACAATAATGTTGGTGAATTCATAGGTTTAAGTAAAAGCAGTATTGAACTAATTCAAGTAATATTTCAGTAAGAAAAGTAGCGTTACAACATTTCATAGTATTATTTCTGAAATCCAAATAGTGATTCAATAAATCAAATAATGTTCAGTAGTGGACCACAAGATTTAAGTAATGTAGACAAGAGAAACAGATTCACCAAGTCTAATATGAAATATATATTATTGCGCTAAGCTCATGACACCGAAACCTTAACGTACTTCAATCAATGGATTGGATATGCCTTAAAAGAGATTCAGATGCTGCCAAACATCCTACGAATTACCTCAAATGTTAAATGCGCCCATGGTCAACATGAAACTATAATTCATGATGGTCAGTCCCGATAGATCTATCCACAACACTTGTGTTTACTACGATAGCAATTAACGGTTCATGATTGAAAAGGGGACTTAAGTGGCAATAGCGGCACTTAGGTAATAATATTCAGGCAATAATCTGGATAGCATACAATTTGAAAAGCACTTGTATCCAAAGTAAAACAAGTAATGTGTTTGAAACTCTCATTTTCATATATATATTCAATTATCTCAAATCATGTAGTATGCAATTCAAGCTTTAGTAAATTCACGAGTAAACAACCATGTATTAGAAGTCATATAGCAAGCAAGTAAAAGCTTTAGTAAAAATAGTCATGTAATGCTTATGTAGTAGAAATCAATAAGTTTACTTGGTAAAACGAGCATGTATTCTCACCCCGAAAACGGTTTATAAAAACCATTTAAAAAAGGTGGGGCTATGAACTCACTATAAGCAATGAAGTATCAAACGAGAAATTCAACATAGAAAGAACGGCGACAACGTCTCATCCGCGACCTATAATAATGGTGTGCGTATTAGAAGAATATATCTTATAAGAAAAATGCATAAATTGCACATATAAATAAATATGTATGATTTCTACATATGTATAACGTTATACCATAGAATCCATGTGCGTGCCTCAACTTCTTATAAATACATTCTAAGTTTCTCTGATTTTGACCGATTTTCCTAGTCACTTGACAACCTTTAAAGAAATATCAAACGACCTCAAACGCCTTCCATACTCCGTTTCTAACAACCTTTATGTGTTAATAACCTACTTTATTTTCCCAAAAATGTTTGACAAGTCTAACTATATTTCAAAAATTCGACGACTCAAAGTGTCCGGAAAAAGACCTGTTGTAACCACTTGAAAGTTTGGCTTGACCTGACCTATTTAGACTCTTCAATAAAATATAGAAAAAATCCAGAAAATCATATATATCATATACTTCCTACAGTAGCAATTTCATTAATTAAAAAGGTGTTTTAATATGTCTGCTACCCTCACAAACACAACCTATAAAACTGTCCCTAAACGCAGATTTAACAATGAATCTCGTAAAATCATTTTGACCATCTTCCACTTACTGAAAATTTATGAAATCTCCTGCGTTGGAAAATAGACTCTTTGGACTTAGTTTTAGGATCAAGAAAATCAATAAAAGCTATTTGGGAGTTCCAGGTAGGGCATCTGTATGAGCACATGTCCGTTATTTCAGTTAGAGCATCAGTTTTATAAACTTAGTGTAATTGTGATCACTCTTTTGGATATTGCATACTAGGCAATACACACTTTATAAATCTTTGATTTCCAACATTCATACTTACTTTTTTTGTGACTATTATAAGGATTTAAATGGTCATACACACTTTACAAATATTTGATCCAAAATTTATACTTACATAAACCTATGAACTCACCAATGTATGTCTCAGGTGAACAAGCTACTTGACATAACTGATGTGTATTGGAGTCCAAACTTTACAAGATTACTTTTCAAACGACACATTTAGAGGTCGTTCTCTTGTATCAGTGATGGTCATTAAATATTCCCGAGCCTTGTATAAGTAAAACGTAGTTTACGGGAATTTAGTTAAGCTAGTTGGGCCTAGTTGTCGGGCTCAAGCCCATTTGTTCTATGAACCGGCCCAACTCAAAGCCCACAAGAATAGTCCTTTCTTGTAGCTATTTAAAGCCCTCTCCAAGTGTGGAGAGGGTGTTGCTTCTCATTTTTCTTTTGTGAAACAAGTAACCATTTTTCTTTTTTTTTACTTTCTCTCTCTAAAATCTATTTTTCTTATTTTTGTGTTTGAGGTGATGAAATGATATCCTAACAAGTGGTATCAAGAGCCAAGGTTGGGTTAAGTGATTTGTTTGTGGTAACTTATTAGATTTTATTGTTTCGGCTTATTTCTTTTGTTTTTTTCTATTCGAATTTTTTTTCCATTATATCTTTCATTATAATGTTTTTGTACAAGAACCTTGTGGTTTAGTGCTTGTGGTTTAGTGCTTGTAGTTCGTTGTGGTTGTTTGTGCAAAACGCAAGGTCGGAAAGAAGCAAAGAATCGAGCAACTTCGTGTCTCAACCGAACGAGTTGCTTCGTAGAGATAGTCGAACGAGCGATCTTTGTTTCGATCGAACGAGTGACTTTCATCTTTGGATCGAACGAGTGGTTTTTCTGTTTTGATCGAACGAGTAATTCATCTTTGTTTGATCGAACGAGTTTCATTTTTGTTTGATCGAACGAGTGACAAACTCAAGGACCGAACGAGCTTATTTCATTCAACGATCGAACGAGTGGTGTGTTTGGTTCGAACAAGCTCATTCGAACAAGCACTTATACCCAAAATCAATAAAACCCTTCAAACCCAAAATCTTCAAAATCAAGAACTTTGAAAAAGATCATGCATGGTTGATTAATCTTGTAAATAATGGTAGCGATTTATTTAAGAGTGGTATAGAATTGAATAGAAGTGAATTGGGATTGTTTGATGATGGTATTTGGGGTTTTTGTTGAATTGTGTTCGAACAGAGAAAGGGAGGAAAGGGAGGACCGATTTTTTTTTATAAATTGTGAATGTGTGTGTTTGATTTGTTATTTAAACAAGGCAATAGAAAAATAAGGGAATGTTTGGTTTAATGATTTGTAGGAGCTAATTAAAAGTAAAGGGGTGTTTAGTTTTATTATTATGTTTATTTATTTTTATTATATATTATTTTTTTAACATTTATACTACATTATTTTGATTTAAAACACTTAGTTAAAATATTAAAAAGTGTTAAAGTAATATATTTTGACACGATTTTGGCAAAACGCGGGAAAAGTCATAAAATAATAAAAATAAAATAAATATGCTTCCAGACTAAAAATATGAAAATTTTAATTTTTTAAAACACTTAACGGATAAATATCCCTAAGCACGGCTCGCGAATAGCCAAAACGACGATTTTCACTAAATCGGCTAAAATAAATTTTTTACTCAATAGTAAAAATAAAAACGAAGTCGAGATTTAATATTGACCTTAAAATACGAGATGTTACAGGTGACTTGCGAGATTTTATATGAATCAAGCTTGTGTCAACTGTATATCGATTTGGTCCAGTAAATGAATTGACGACTCAATCAGAAAGATAGCAACTATCTGATTCACTCTTACCGTGTTGTCTGCTTTGGGACGTTCCGATAAAGAGAACAAGCAAGCATGATGAATCTAATATATCTGTGTTAGAGGATTTTACGCTTTAAGTTGGAAACCATGTCAAGGAGATTCTTCTCAAAGTTGAATCTACCTGATCACAGGTACATCATTTATACTGTAAAACGGTCCTCACGGAACCGAGGGTTAATGTGACCGAACTGTGACGAATGACAAAGTCATATTCGTCCATATATGTTTATCACTAACTTTAAAATGCAGGCACTGACAACGGTGTTACAACCTCATTCCGGCAGAGTTGGATTTATTACCACATGCTCATACTCAAACCGTAAAGACATACTATTGGCATCAAGATTCAAGAATCAAGAAAGCTAAAGTTCATACAAGACAAAGACTTTCGTAAACTCTGATATTCAAGATCTTCCTTATAGATATCAAGAATTTCAAGACAAAGACGTCAAGAGAGATTGTTAGCTAACTTTCAAGATGATGTAAAATATGAGCATTGGTCAAGACCCAAGATCACAAGATGGCAAAGACAACAAAGACAAACAAGGAAAAGATTTAAAGATCTTGGAACAAAAAACAAAGTCCAAAGACAATGACAAAGGCTCAAGATCAAAGATCACAAAGCGTGAAGGAACAAGCCTACAACATGATAAAGACCAAAGATTCAAGAACTCAACGAAAAAGCAATCTCAACAAGTTCAAGGAAGCAAGTGTAACAATCCGCATTTTCATGTCATTTTACGTCAATAAATATTCAACTAACTACTTTAAACTTTACGCGTTCACTTTTAATTTTCAACGTTTAGTTAAATTGCGTAAACTAAAAATTAACATTCAACGTAATCGAACATAAAACAAATAAAAGTTTACGTCAAGCAAGTGTTATATAATTATTACAAAGATAATTTATGACTTTTCCCTTTTTATTTTTATCGGTTACGTAAGAAGTTTATGTTTCGCAATAAAATACATCTATACATACACGGAAGCACCAATACCCATCTATACTTCAACAAATACCCACTTTTATACCCAATACCCAAAAATTTATATCATTCCTACCTTATTAATCCTCTAGGCCAGTTTTACAAAGAAACACAAATAAATATACTAAATCTCCACTAAAGTCACTTCATTATTTCTTTTAACCACCAAGTAAACAAAGATCTATTATCCATGGGATAACCAAGCACCATGTCCTCTCCTTGTCCTCTCTTCATCTTAAACCGTGCCTCTCCTCCTAGGGAGGAGGAGAGTACATGTACCTTAACCACAATACCACCACTCTTAATCCTTTATTTTATGACATGGTTTAGGTGATCACTTGCACTATAAAAGGAAGTAGCAAGTAAACTTATACACACACGTATCATTTGCAAGATAACTCAAACACATCTCCTTGTTTCCTCTCTAAACTTTTGGCTCAATTTTCACATACAAAACAATTCATAGTTTTGATTCTAGCATGAGTACAAGTATTCAAGATTGTTTAAGGTTAATATCTAAGATAAATCAAGGTTATTTCAAGACTTGGGTTTTATAAGATATTAGGTTTTCAAGAAGTGAAAACTAGGGTTTTAATAAGGATTTTGGGTTGAAGATCTAGACTAGGTTATGTTCATTTCTCCATTTATTCATAAGGTCTAACAAAATCCCTACACTTTCATTTAATTACTTCATTTACATACTTACATATTTGTTTATATTGTTTATTCACCACCTAGCAATTATTTTATAAAGTTTATAAATACTACAAGATTATACATATTCAAGTAAACTTATGTTCATGGTAGAAATATGTTAAATGTATATTAGAAAGCAAGAATACATTTTTTATATGTATTACAAAGTGTTGGCCTAATTATATAATTGTTGTGGACAATTATTTGGGACATATTGGACTTAAAACTATGGACATAAATTGAAAAACATAAAGTATACAAGATATGTTGTATTAATTAAATTAGTGAATTGGTAATAATTTAATTATGTAAAAGTTTATGAAAACAAATATATATATGTATATATATCCCAACAGTTTGTACATTCTAAAAATATACAAAATTTTATAAAATATATTCTCTATTGATTCAAATAGTACATTTCATGAGAATTTTAAACATATAAAGAACTTGAAAAACAAAGCTATAACGAAGAAGATATGCATTTTTCAAGATTACGATAATTAAATATATAAAAGTGTTTTTATAAAAGTTGTTTTATAAAAACTGCTACTGTTTCGAATCTGATAAAAATATATAAATTTTTTATTATGTTAGATCATCTCAATAGAAAACCGTGGGTATAAAGAAAACTAAAAACGAAATTAAAACGAAAGAGTTATGAGTTTTGCAAGATTTCAAGTTATAAAAATAATTTTATAAAAACAGTTTGAATAAATTGTGTCGGCACAGATTTTTATAAAATCTGTGAGTATTTTATTTTGATGGATTATCTCGTCACGATTCCGTACTTATAAAGAACGCGTAAAACGGAATTAAAACGCGTGAGTTATGAGTTTTTAAAGATTTCGAAAGGTATATATTAATTTTTTCACAACTTTTACAAAGCTATGAAAAGCTGTGAACTTTGAAATCGGTCATTTAGAGGGTTTTCGAGTCCGATTCGACCAAAGTATAAAACTACAAAGTTGTTCGGAATGACGTTTTATCATATATATCGAGTTTTCGGAGTTTAGAAATTTATGGATATTTAACTAGAAATTTAAAAGCTAGATCCTGACATGAATAGTGTTGGTTCGTTTCAATGAAAACCTTACAAAATAATGTGGCATCACTTATATAATATTTATACATGTTTTAAACTTTATAAATATTATTTTGCAAAACAATTAAACTATATATATAACATCATTAAATAGAAAATGAAAATACTAAATCAAGCGAAATGATTTTAAATGATTTCCTAAGTTATAAGGAATTATTTCGGAAGTACATACTTGGTCACTTATTCTCAAACGCTGTTTCAACACTTATAAACTAAACAAAACTATTAGGTGGTGATATAACTTTATAATATACATTGTTGTATTTATTTTAAATACATCAAACTTATACGACTTATAATTAATTAGGTTGCATTCCGGCTATTCGAGACGTTATTCTTTGTTGATTTATACTTCATTCAATACATTCACTTGAGGTAAGTTTATAGCCCCGCTTTCACTTGTTTTACAATTACTCATTTACAAATCTCGGGGGAGAATACATGCTCATTACAACTTTACATACTCGTTTACATACGCATTTACAAACTCTTTTACATACTCTTTCACATACTTGCTTACATACACATTCTCGTACTCATTTACAAACTCATTACATGATTAATTTCAAACTCGATTACATACTTGATTTCACAACTCGTTTACATGCTCCTTTACAAACTTTTTAAATGCTCGGGTGTTCCAGGTAGGGCATCTGTATGAGTACCTGTCTATTAAATAAATGCTTGGGTGTTCCAGGTAGGGCATCTGTATGAGTACATGTCCATTAAATAAATGCTCAGGTGTTCCAAGTAGGGCATCTGTATGAGTACATGTCCACAAATAAATGCTCGGGTTTTCCAGGTAGGTCATCTGTATGAGTATATGTCCATTAAATAAATGCTCAGGTATTCCAGGAAAGGCATCTGTATGAGTACATGTCCATAAATAAATGCCCGAGTGTTCCAGGTAGGGCATCTGTATGAGTACATGTCCATTAAATCAAATGCTTGGGTGTTCCAGGTAGGGCATTTGTATGAGTACATGTCCACTAAATAAATTCTCAGGTGTTCCAGGTAGGGCATCTGTATGAGCACATGTCTGTTATTTCAGTTAGAGTATCGGTTTTATGAACTTAGTGTAATCGTGATCACTCTTTTGGATATTACATACTAGGCAATACACACTTTACAAATCTTTGATTTCCAACATGCATACTTACTTTTTTTGACTATTATAAGGATTGAAATGGTCATACACACTTTATAAATCTTTGATCCAACATTTATACTTACATAAACCTATGAACTCACCAATGTATTTCTCAGGTAAACAAGCTACTTGACATAACTGATGTACATTGGAGTCTAAACTTTACAAGATTACTTTTCAAACGACACATTTAAAGGTCGTTCTCTCAAGTCTTGTGCAATGGTATTATGAAGTAACGCTCCCGGACATATTTCTGCTACGACCCTATTTTGGGGGTGTTACAACAAGATTCAAGATGTCACCTTAGGAATTCGAAGACCACACATTAGGGGAGATTGTTAGCCTCAAATATGTCTTTGAACATGGAAGCTCAAAATCTGCATGAAAGCTCGCTTCGAGGGAGATTGTTAGCCTCAAAATATTGAGTCGAACAAGGAAGCCCGGCTACTGATCATGAAAGCTCAGTCTTTATTCATAATATGTTGTAATAGGCTAGAAAGGGTAAACTGACTCGTTTATGTAAGCTAATTGGTCACGTGTTATGGGCTAAAGCCCAAGTAATCCCGAGCCCGACCCGTAGAAAGTCCATAGGCGTCCAACCCTTATGGTCTAAGTATAAATACCCATTCTCCGCACATAGAAAAGGGTTGGCTATTCATTTGTGTAAGATACTCATTTGTTTCAATCCACCTTCTCCTTCTTCTTTGTTGCTTCTCTCTCTAACTTCTCTCTAAATATTCTTATCATCTTCTAATCTTATTTTCTTGGTTTCATTATGGAAGTGAAGTGATTATTGGTTCCTACAATTGGTATTAAGATCCACGGGGCGGGTTTAGTTTTTGTGTGGTTTTGTTTTTGAGCTTATTTCGAAGCTTTTTCTAAGCTTAAAGGCTCGGCTTATTTTTTAATAAGTTGGTTGAGTCTTAAAGCTTATTACTTTCTTGTTTACAAACGTTCTAGGATCAACTTGTGCTAAAAACAACCATTCAAAACTGTTCTTTACGGATTAAAAATGAAGGTTTTTGGTTTTTTTTAAACCGAACGTTTTAGGCTATTTCGAATCATTTTAAGCGTGTGATGATCAAGATGTACTTCTATGATATTTGTGCTTATTAGAAGCTTATTTGATCATCAAACACCGTATTTAAACATCAAAATTCTGGGTTTGAGGTTAAATCTTGTGGTTTGTGTCACCGTTTGAATGTTCTGGTTTGTGTTTTATAAAGGCTTGCGGTTTGTGTCATATACAGGTTACACATTCCTTGCGGTTTATGACAATTAGACAAAAAGAAACTATGCCTAATTTTTTCAAACCTTGCGTTTGTGCAAAAAGAATTCTTGCGGATAGTGTAATTTCAAATCTTGCGGTTTGTGCAAAAAGAATTCTTGCGGTTTGTGTAATTACAAATCTTGCGGTTTGTGTAATTACAAATCTTGCGGTTTGTGCAAAAAGAATTCTTGCGGTTTGTATAATTACAAATCTTGCGGTTTGTGTAATTACAAATCTTGCGGTTTGTGCAATAACCATATCTTGCAGTTTGTGCAATACCATATCTTGCAGTTTGTGCAATTTAAAGTCTTGCGGATTGTACATTCAAGATATCTTGTAGTTTGTATCTTTTCGGATTCTTGCAATTTGTGTTAAATCTTGAGGTTTGTGAAAAACACATTTTCTTGCGATTTGTGTAAAATCTTGAGGTTTGTGTAAAATCTTGAAGTTTGTGCAAAACATATTTTCTTGCGGTTTATGTAAAATCTTGAGGTTTGTGCAAAACGTATTTTCTTGAGGTTTGTGTAAAATCTTGAGGTTTGCGCAAAACATATTTTCTTGAGGTTTGTGACAATTGACAAAAAAACAAACCATATTCATTACAAGACACTATTAACCAAGGACTTTTATTCACAATTAGACTCAAAAGACAACTAATTTTTCAACAACAAACCTTAATTACAAACAATTATTCATTCACAGTTTCTTCTTGATTTAGTAAAATCCCGTAAAAGTGGCTTCTTTTCTCGGTTTAAATCATAGATTTGTAAAATCCCGTGAAATCGAATTGATTCATCATAACCACAACATCAATCACTTTACCTGCTTAAGATCTTACAAAATCATTTTCACTTCATAACCAACAAATCATTTATCATGACTACTTCAATAACAACATCCACAACAGACAGTCAAATGCATAACAACATCATGGCAGCTGGTTCAAGGGATCATCCACCAATGCTTGCAACGGGAAGATATGCTCAATGGCAATCACGTTTCTTAAGATACATTAATACAAGAGCAAATGGTGATTCCTTGAGGATATGCATTTGAGAAGGTCCATACAAGCTTACTACTGTCACAATCCTAGCTGTACCTGCAACAGATGATTCTCCAGCAGTTTCAGAACACACAGCAGTTGAGACACTCTTGAATATGTCTCCTAAAAACAAAGCTCATTATCAGTCTGAAAAGGAAGCAATTCATTTGCTATTGACTGGAATTGGGGATGAAATCTACTCAATTGTTGATGCTTGCAAGACATCTCATGACATGTGGATAGCTATTGAAAGACTACAACATGATGAATCTCTTAACATTCAAGATGTCAAGACTAATTTGTTTTGGGTGTTCAGCAAATTCACTTCTCATTATGGAGAGTCAATGGAGTCATTGTTAGGAATGATAAAAAGTGACGATCTTATTGAGATCGAGTCTTGTAATAATTAGAAAAATAATATTGTGTAATAGGTTAGATGAAAGGTTCGTGACTAAAATAAGTCACGAAACCTGGCTAAATAGTCAAAGTCTAAAAGACAAGAGCACCTTGCTCATACTTGTAAAATGGGTATAAATACCCCCACCACCTCCTCATTAGTGAGGTGTGTCTTCTAATCTCATTCTAATCATTTTCTCTAATCCTCCTCCTCCCACTTTCTCTCTCTACTTTCTATCTTTCTCTTTCTCTCTCTAAATTCTATAAGCATACACATTACACATAAACATACACTCTATTGCTTATTGATCCTAAATCAAGACCTCACAAGTGGTATCAGAGCTGCAGGAGCGATTTAGTGTTGATTAGGAGAGCTTATTCGGACAGCTTATTTTGTTTTTCAGCTTATTGAGTCAAACTGCTTAAAAATGTGCTTATTTAATTTTTAGAGCTTATTTTGTGCTTATTTTGCTAATTTTGGTTTTATCGAGATTGTATGCTTACGGTTTTATCGTAAGTGTCGTGGTAAAATTAGTACAAATATTGCTTATTTGTGCTTAATTTGATTTTCAGTAGTTTGTTAAGTCAAATTCAGTAAAACGCATGTTTAAGACTCAAAATAGGAAGTTTGACTGGTTAAACTCGGAAAAAGCAGTTTCTCAAATCAAACTCAGAACAGTAACTGAATCTATAGAGTATTGACTTTTGGTCAACAGTCAAACTCTGAAAAAGTTGTTTCAACTTTTGGTTATCTATCAAACTCGGAAACTGCTTCTGTCATCAAAATTCAATTTTCGTCAACAAAGAAAAACATTCAGTGGTCAAATTGAAAAAGTTTGGATTTGATTTAGATTTGTGTTCTTACCAAGTTTGAAATCAATGAAAAGAATAACAAAAAATAAATCTCAGATTTTATCTTTGTGTGTTTGTGCTTAAAAGTTACCAAGATCTTAAAGATCTTTTAACACAAAAAGAGACAAATTCATCACAGATCTAAATCTCAGAAGTCAAATTCGAAAGTTTCTTTGTCTTAGCAAATTCGAAAGTCAAGATCGCAGGCTTTTCTTGTGTTTGTGTTTAACAAGGGAACTCATATGATCTTAAAGATCCTTGCACAAAGAAAAATCATCATAGATCTCTGATCAAATATTTCGACGAAGCGTGTTTATCTCGGTGAAAAGTCGATATCTTTAGTAAACAGATCTAAGTAGAAATAAGGGATACCAAATCAACTTCATGATCACTTTTCATTTCAATCTGAATCTTTAGTTATTTTGACGCTTTAGTGAATCTTTAATATAGGATCTGTTAGCCTTAAAATATGTCGGCTAATACAGAATTACATTAGTATAAATAGGTAAGACTCACAGGGACCTAAAATGTCTAGTTAAGATAGTTTAGAGAGTCAAGACCTATATATATCCCCTCCATACTTCCATGGAGGGGTGATGATTCATTTTACTTGTAATAAGGTGTGTGTGTTTCTCTCTCTAGAAAACACACATCTTCTCTTTCTCTCACTAATAATATGGCTAAACATTTGTTAAATCCCCCCGACCTCTGGATCATGTCTCTGGTTGTGTGAATCTTTATGGGTAACAATTGGCATCAGAACTGCAGGGGTGTTTCGTATCATGTGTTTGTTGTTCATGTCCTGTTACTGTTCATGTTACTATTCACGGTGTTACTGTTTATCATGGTTATTTTTCTTGAGAAAATATCATGAAAATAAGTTATATGTTGTTGTTTATGGTTCTGCTGTGTTCCTTGTGCTTCAAAACAAGTTATAAGCTTAAAAGTCAAGCAGCAGATATGGGTTTATTTTTATGTTTCTTGGTTGCGTTTTGACCAAAAAGACAAAACCAGATCCGGTTTTTGAGGAAAAGTACAGATTATTAATTATCATGAATATACAAACAAAATGCTGCCCAAATCTAATCTTTATTGCGTTTTGTCTACCAAGATGGGTTGCGTTTTGCTGGGTTGGTTGCGTTTTGTTAAAGCACAACCCAAACCGAGTCAACTCAGTTATTACCGAGTTGACCCGGTCAACTCAATTGAGTCAAGACAGTCAACAGAATAAACTCATGAGACAAGGAACGAAGAAAACACAAGAGACTCATTAAACGATAACAACAACATCAATAATAACATCACAACCTCAATTTAATCCATCACTCTAATAATCCTAAACAACCCTTCGTCATAAATTATATCACCACCATATCCCATCTCCATCTCCACACTATGACTCAAAACTAAATGAACAATCAAAGATCTTAGATTTTTTTTCTTTCTTTTTCGTGTGTTTCAATTAAAACAAGACCCTTACAAGATCAAGAACACGAAATTAAAGATCATCACAGATCTGTGAAGGGTTACAAACCCTCTTTGATTTACGAAACTAGAGGATGAATAATAACAATTATGTTATCACCCTCCTTTGTTTTGAGTGACTCAAACAAAACAACTCATAACTTCAAACCTACCCGAGACCTTTTTGGAAAAGATCTTGAAGCCACTTTTATATCTTGAATCCAACTTAACGTAAACAAAAAGGGTGCTTTGAGTTTTCATTTCGTTTTAGAAGTGAAATAAAGGGAGTTGACAACTACGGTTTATCAAAGAGATGCAAGAAAGGTTATTTGAATAAAGGATAATATATGTTAAAGAAGTTTTGTAGCTTCATCTTTGGTTAAGGAGATTTGAGATGAAAATGAGATCTAGTCTTTGTTTCCCAATATGTGTGTGGCTGCGTTTTTGGAAGAATGAGGGGATTAGGTTGAGTTATTTTAGGGAGTGGGGTTATATTAAATTGAAATGGGCCATATAGAAAGATGATGGGCCAGAGTGAAATTAAAAAACAAGTCGGCCGGATGATTTAATGTTGGGCTAGTTTTTGTGATCAAAACATAGGGTACAGTTAATGAGATTGGGCCGAATGTGTTAATGATGGATTTAGGCTGCGATTGTATGATAGGCCCGGTATAAGTGTGCAACGTAGGCCGAATTATTTATTGGATTGAGTCGGGACTAAGACGCTATCATGACAAGTTATACTAGACAATGTTGATTCGTTGACGACAATTCACAAAAAATAACATTTGTTCTAGTTTAACGACATTCTCGAACAACAAACATGATACATAACACTACAAACGATTCGAATAAGATTCACTAAAACGTTAAACGGCTAAGGAATCGGATTCAAATGTCAAGTGATCACGAAGTTTATTTGGTATCCCTTATTTGAGTTTGAAGTGGGTTTCACGAAGGCGTCTACTTATTTCATCATCGAGGCTTCCTTCTAGTTTCTACCCCTTTTCTTTAAACCTAATCTATTGATTGATGACTTGCATGAACGTATACAGTCATGATTGAGACTCGAATTATCTAGTTACCAGCGGTCAAGGGGCGGTTGGGTGAAGACCTGGATAACTATCACTTAAAGGAGTTACATTGTAGTACTCAGTGTCACACGCAGAAGCCGATGTGGATAATTTCAAGAGGTGATGTACTAATATACTTTTGATGTTGGGTATATGGTACTTAGAGGCTTTCCTCTGCACCGTTCTTCAATCTACAACAGTGCAAGCTTAAGTAACAAATTTGGGGAATTCTACTTCATTTTCAAGTTTGGTATATCGGGTTTACTTCACCAAGTGGTCACAGCAATAGCCGACAGAATACGAGGTTGGTAAGTTAGCCAGAGAGTAAAAGGTTGAGATGTGATCAGCAACTCTCACGGGATATTTGAAGCTACTGAACGTCAATGATACTTCATAGTCTCAGCAAAATCTTTCAAAGTTCTTCAATGTCTTTCATAACTTTTCAAGATTGTTGCTTATGACAAGAACTTCTCGAGTATATGGTCGTACACGTCAATGATGCTTCCGAGAGTTCAAAACCATCATGGGGGAATACGTGTACTTTGATACTTTGATGTTATCAGGTCAACTTCCAGGGGGAAGTAGTCTATACTACTTCACTTAGTATGGTTTGTGAAGTATTCTGCATGTGTGAGAAGAATTGTTGCTGATCTCTTGCATGTTCCCCCCGAACGGATAATCATCAAGACCGAATGTAATAATACAATATAGAAGCAGTATTAGATGGTGTGGTTAACTGTTTCTTCTACTAAATTCCGCTGTGCACTTTAAATGTCAATGTTAGAAGATCGTTCAAGCTACATCAACGTTTCAGAATCTGCTCAAGATACGGATGTTGGTTTGGGGGGAAGCTAATTCAGAAACTTTGCCAAAAAGGAGTCTATGAAGAAAGCTTTTAAAGACATGCTACGTGAATTGGGGGGAAGTTAATCCAACTCATGCATATTACAATGGCTCCTGTACAAGTAAAGACAATGAAGATCCAAGCTGGAGTACAAGTATCAAGACTAGAAGACAAAGACGTCATCTTCAGCTTTGGAAGTGCCTTGGATGTCACTTTATTTTGTTGTATTTGTAATTGATAGGAACATTGTAAGTAATTCCATATGCCCACATATTGAGGGAAGATTGTTAGCCTTAAAATATGTTGGCTAATACGGAATTACATTAGTTTATATTAGCCGTACACGCAGGGACTAGAAATGTCAAGTGTAGTAAGTAGATCGTGTCTAGGGCTATATATATCCCCTCCATACTTCCATGGAGGGGTAAGGATTCATTTCGCTTGTAATAAGGTGTGTGTTTCTCTCTCTAGAAAACACACATCTTCCCTTTCTCTCACTAAATAATATGGCTAAACATTTGTTCAATCCTCCCCGACCTCCGAATCATGTCTGTTGTTATGTGAATCTTTATGGGTAACAATTGTAAGTTATTCTGTATGCCCACATATTGGGGGAAGATTGTTAGCCTTAAAATATGTCGGCTAATACGGAATTACATTAGTTTATATTAGTCGGACACGCAAGGACTAGAAATGTCAAGTGTAGTAAGTAGATCGTGTCCAGGGCTATATATATCCCCTCTATACTTCCATGGAGGGCTGAGGATTCATTTCACTTGTAATAAGGTGTGTGTGTTTCTCTCTCTAGAACATACACATATTTCCTTTCTCTCACTAAATAATATGGCTAAACATTTGTTCAATCCTCCCTGACCTCCGGATCATGTCTCTTGTTATGTGAATCTTTATGGGATAACAACAAAATACTTTTCATAAAGAGAAAAAATGTCGGAGAAAATTAATCTTTATAAAAAGCCCTAATGTTTAAACTATTAATTAAAAACTAATTCTACAAATTAAACTAAAAACCTAAATTTATTATTTATAAAAAAACTATGTTTATAAAGACTTAACTAAATTCCAAACAAACACATTGGCCGAAAGTGCCAAAACGAAGATTAAGGGTATGTAGGCGGGCGCTCAATTTCAAAGTTTTATAAAAGAACACACAGAGTTTGAACTAAATGGCAGATATAGTCCCTAACCTAACTTAACTAGACTAACTCTAAACTAACAAAGGACTAACTTTGCAAATTAAAAGGTCTACAACTGTGTAAGTAAACAAGGACTAACTGGTAACATTTATAAACTAACAGAAACTATAAAAATGGACAAAAACAGAGGCCCCTGTCACTCCCTAACTTCTACCAAACAAATGCTTCCTTATTTATTATAAAAATAGCCGTTTTCAAACAGAATTTAAAAGCTACACACTAAAGTGACAATTAGCAACTTTTTACTAATTACAAATAAGCTAAGAAGCTTATCAGCTTATAAAGCTCTTGAAGCTTAGTAATTCTACTAACTCTAAACAACAATGCAAATTATTAAGCCATTGGGACTTTTCATCATACTTCTTAACAAAATCTACTTAATCAACATTAAGCAAATCCCACAGCGTACATAGAACTACTACCTAAACACAATTACTAGTTCAAAGATCCCACAGCTTATTAGAAAAAAGAACAAGAAAAAGAATAAATGTAAACAATTAGTGTATACCCTTGGATCTAGCATGAACAAGGACAAATAAGCAGCTTATAATGGGCTATATTATTGGCTTAATCCACAATAAGCCCCTTATATCAAAATCCACAATCCTAATCTAACCTATGCTGCTAACCAAGTAGCTCTAAACATCTTGGAGTCCTCAGCATTCCCCATCCCTCCGATCCAATTCCATAGAACACCAAGCCTGGAACAAATAACAAACACAAACACCAAAAATTTCGAGCAGAATTTAAATGAAACACGTATTAATCTATGAAATTATTCTTTTATTAAAAACTGAAATAGAATCTCTTAACAATACGAAATGAAATGAAATTTAAAGATTGACATAAAAACTAATTTTTTTTTTCTCAAAACTTGAACGAAATATTAAACTACTAAAAAAATAAACTAAAAATTAACACTAAAATTACTCTCCATATGCTGAATGGTATGGGTATATTATACCCGAAGCTTGAGCTAACCATCTTCTCTAGAATCCTTCTTCATTTTCCATCCTTAGACCCTTCATCTCTTCTCTCGTCCTTGATCTCATATGAAACGTAGATTTAAAGTGAGTAAAAACTGATCGATGATGTGGCATAGAGTGGTGGTTAGTTATGTATAGAGTAAGCACATCACACACGACCACATCCACCAATCGACTTCTCCATTTGCCCAGTGTGGATTGGTTAAGGTTAATTGAAAGTGATGGAGTGAGGATGTTAAGGAGTAGTAGGGTCATTAACCCTATTGTTTTAATTGTGTGGGTTGATTGGCTTGTAAACTAGGGTTCTTGGTGTTCCTCTGGTGTTCATGTCTGTCGTGAGTGAGGGAAACTCCGTTGTTTGGGTAAATATGGAATAGTAACTGAGTTATCTTGACGTGTTATAAGAGTATAGCCGCGTTTGGTCGTATGTTAAGGGTTGGCTAATTGTGGGTAATTCTGTTGAATTGGGTAGAGCTTTGCATGTGATTGGCTCAAAGATGGATCCATAGCGGTAGATTTGACCCGGTCTATGACCCGCGCCTTTTGGAACTATGAGTAATTACATAACCGGGACCTTGTGATTGGCAAGCACAATTTTTAGCAGATAAAAGTAACTTTGGGTACATTGCATAATCAGGAGCCCATTGAACTTAAAATACAATGGAGCTAGGATTTTTGTCGATGACTGTGTTTAGGATTGCAGTTGACTGTAGACATCAGGCTGAGGCATGATCTCTCTCTGGCTTTTGGCTTTGAATTCTTTAGCTATCTTCGATCACTCATAAGCACCGTTCTCCGTGTTTCTTTTTTGACTGATTTCATTCCGCAATATTTGACATCCATACCTCACCTAAAACTCAGCGAATACAAGCACAATTCTGGTTGCCAATTTGATCTCCGTTTTGGGTTGAATTGGGCCATTTTAAGGCATACATTGATATTGTATATCTACACTAGCATAGATCGTGTCAAGGCTATATATCTCTCCCCTCCATAACTTCCATGTAGGGGTAAGGATTCATTTCGCTTGTTAATACGTGTGTGTTTCTTCCTCTCTCTAGAAAACACACATCTACCTTGCCCCTCACTTAAAAATATGGTAACACATTTGTTCAATCCTCCCCCTCTCCCACCTCCGGATCATGTCTGTTGTTAGTTGAAATCATGTATGGTAACCATTGTAACTTATACACTGTAAAGCCCACATCGGGAAGATTGTAGCCTTAAAATATGTCGGCTAATACGATTACATTAGGTTTTATATAGTCGGACACAGCAAGGACTAGAAATGTCCAATGTATAAGTAGATCGTGACCGAGGGCTAGATATATCCCCCCTCTATAACTTCCATGGTGGGCCTGCGGATCATTCACTTGTAATAAGGTAGTGTGTGTTTCTCACACTAGAACACATACAACATATTTCCTTTCTCTCTACTAAATAATATGGCTAAACATTTGTTCAAATTCCCACCTGACCAGATCTACTCTCGGAAAGTCAAACTCAGAACAAATCATTTTTTAAACAAGACTCATTTTTTTTAGATCTCAGTTGTGTGTGTTCTTGAAACGCAAGTATAGAATCTCGTTCAAAAGATTTTAACACACAAAATCCTCACAGATCCAAAACACATCATCACTCGTCTATCATCCAAGACTGTCATCATCACTCATTTCACAATCAACAACAATCAAACACCGACTCGATCTATCAGTTTCTTTTTTGTGTTTGTATAAAAATTTCAAGACCCTTAATCAGATCATTAACACCAAAAGAAAATCATCATCGATCGATTTTTGAAGCATAACTTCATTTAATTTTTTAAATCAGAAAAAGAAAGATAAGAACATAAGTGTTTATATCATTCTTTTGTTTTAATTGTCAAAGAAAAACCACAAGATCAAAAGGACAGTAAATCTACCTATGTCACGTTTTTCTTCTAAGGGGTGAGTTTCATTTAACACGTCAAGAAAGAAAGAATAATCTGAGTTGGATTGTGTTGTGTGGAGTGATAGAAAAAGAAAGAGGTGTTCGAACATGGTAGAGATTTAGGGTGGTTATTTGGGTTGTATATGTGTCTGTGTGTGAAATACAAAAAGAGAGGCGTGTTATGTGTGAGTGTGAATAGGGTTAGGGTTTGTCAAAAAGTGAGTGATATATATTTCTTGTAGGGTTTGTCGTATTATGTTTTTACCGAAAATTTCATTTACTACTTGGGCTGAAACATTGAGACATTTATCGTTGGGCTGAAAATTTCGGTGTATTGCTTAAATGATTGGTATGGGCTGAGCAAATTAGTAATGTTGCATGGGATGAGAAGTATATCCAAAAGTTCTGTTAGAATTTTTATAATTGGGTTGAAATTTTGTGCTAGCATTTTGAGGAATAATTTTGGTTTTTGGTTTTAATTGTGGTTTGATAATTCGTGCGTATTTTGTTTAGAGTAGATAAGGAGATTTATCATTTTCGGTAATCATTTGCATTTGTATTCATTTGATTATCAAGTTGTAATAGATTAGTTCTTCATTTTTCGGTTTCATCGAAATTGTTCACTTTACGGTTTTATCGTATTGTTGATTAATTTTTGTTGGATACCTTCTAAGAAAAATACAATCTTTGATAATCTCGAATATGATTTGTTATTTTTTTTAGTGTTTATCAAAAATTGATCTATCATAGGAAAGTTGTGCTTTCAAGAAATGTTTTTGGTCTTAAAAAGCTTATAATCAATTGAAATTGATCAATTACGGTTTTATCGTAATCTTGATTCATTGTCGATTGATATTTTTGTGAAAACTGTGATATTTGTGAACAATTTGGTTTGTGTGGAATTGATAGCTTGTGTGGAACTGATAGTTTGTTTGTGATTAATTTAAGTTGAATTTTTGAGTTTGTGTTGGATATTAATTGTGTTGAAAATTTCTTGGGTTTGTTGTGATAAATAAGGAAAATGGGATCAAACGAGGAAATAAGACGCTTAGCTCGGGAAGCTGAAAAACAACAATTATTTGCTCAAAAAGTCCAACAACAAAACATGACTTTGACTAGTCAGCTTGAGTTGTATAAGGAAAGGAATCGGATTTTGGAAGGTATTAACAAGGATAATAATTATCTTAACGAATTTCTTGAGGCTGATGAACGGGCAAAACGTTATAATAAACAAGCTCAGTCTCAATTTGTTCGTGATCGAGATATCATTCGAGATCTAGAAAAACAACGAGATAAATTAAAGTTAGATGTCAAGGATTATAAGAGACAAAAAGAGGAATAATAAAAGACACAAATGATTTTCAATCAAACACAATGTAACAAAGAGGAAAAATATCTTGATGATATTCTTTAGTTACAAGCTAAAATCAAAGATCTTGAAAATGTTGTTTGTAAAATGGGCAAATCAACTGAAACACTTCGGTTGCTTACAAATGAACAAAAAGCTTTTCAGGACAACTTACGGAAGTCGGGTATGGGATATAACGGTCCTTATGTTCTTTCACAAGCTGACGCCAAAATTCCTAAGTTGTATAATGCTTATGAACTGTGTAATAAGAGTGAACAACTGCATGTGTTTGATTCTGAGGAAACTCTTGAGGATGCTGAAAAGAGTTATTTTAAAAATGAATGAGTTTCAAAAAGATGAAAAAGTTCAAGAGTTAAAGACACAACCAATCGATTACGGAAAATTGAACAAACTTTATGACAATTTTGTTCCTCAAAAAGATCTTTCTGCTGAACAAACATATTTTCCATCATCTTGTATATCTTTTGTTTCAAAAATATCTTCTGAAGATTTTTCTTCTAAGACAAAACCAAGCATAGCATCAATGCCTAGTGCAAATCCAATGCTTGTGGATTTAAATGAAATGGAAAATATTTTCCAAACGTTGTTTAAGTTAATCCAAAAGAGTTGTAAAATAGATGTACAAGAAATGAATCCAATTGTTCAAAAGTTGTATTTATATTTTATACTTTTTCAGAATCGATTTAAAAAGGATGTAAAAGGAATGAAAGATGTTTTTGTTTCAGTGAAAAATGATCTTGATGAAACTTTCAAACAAAATGAGATTTTAAAAGATCGACTCTTGGAAGCATCCTTAGCTGAAGATATCAAGAATCTTGGCATAACTTCTTGTGTGGAAATAAGGAATAAGGATTTACATGATGAAATTGAAAGAATTTCAAAAGAGTCAAAAGATGTTTCAATAAAGAGTAAAACAATTGATACGGTTTGTAATGATGCATTTGAAGTCTCACAGGGATTGTCAAAAACAATTGTTAAATTGGAAAAAGATTTGTCAAATTTTGAGGCAATGAGTATTGCTTTTGAAATCGCACTTCAACACAAGTCTCAGGAAAATAATTCTTTAAAAATAGTGCAAAAAGAAAATGAGAATTTTATGGCATCATTACAACTCGAGAATGCTCATTTGAAACAGACTTATAAAGATTTGTTTGAATCGGTTCAAAGGTCAAAGGTTGAGACTAATCAATGTGATGAAGTCAAAGTCAAGGACAATTTTGATGAAATTGAAACTAAAAACATTGAGTTGGAATATCGAGCGACGTCATTAATTAAGGAGAATGAACACTTGAAGTTGACTTACAAAAACTTGTTTGATTCAATCAAAAAGTCGTGCGTTCAAACAAAAACTTTAAATGTAACACAAAACGAGACATAAAATCTAAAGTCTCAATTGTTTGAATTTGGTGAAACAAAGTTCAGTAATGTTTTGGAAAAGAATGAATTTTTCAAAAAGTCACCGGGGGAGAAACAACATCTTTTTGAAAATAAAACAAGTGTTTTTCAAATAAAGATTGATGAGCTGGAAAAGGTTTTAACTCAACAAACAAAAGATTTTAATGCTGTCAAGCTTGAATTGTCCAACATAACTGCTAAATTTGAGGCGTATTTTGAAAAACTTGAAAAAACAAAAGTTTTTCTTGAACAACAATTGGCTCGTAAGGTTGATGATTCTAAAGCTGAAAAGGATCAATTTTTGAAAGAAATTAATCATTTGAGAACTCAATTGGAAAATCTGAAAGGAAAGTCTGTGAAAACTAAGTTTGATAAACATTCAATTTTGGGAAAACCACCAGCTGATAAATTGTTGATAAACTCTCAAATTTCAAAATCATGGTTTACTCCCAAAGTTGATATGCAAAAGAGTTTGTCAAAACCAGTCACTGCACAGTCTTTGCCTA
Source organism: Tanacetum coccineum (assembly GCA_026074375.1). Taxonomy (NCBI): domain Eukaryota; kingdom Viridiplantae; phylum Streptophyta; class Magnoliopsida; order Asterales; family Asteraceae; genus Tanacetum; species Tanacetum coccineum. The sequence continues at coordinate 48,009 of BQNB010023537.1, forward strand.
AAAATGAAAAAGATCAGCTTTTAAAACGAATTGCATATTTGGAATCAAAATTGGCATCACAAGATATTCGTTCTTGTCAAAAAGAATATCATGAGTTGAGAACTTTGTATAATGCTTTGAAAGTAAAGTTTGATTCTCTTAATCGAAAAAAATGAAACATCAATGTTTCAAAATCTTCAAAACCTAAAGAAAGTGTTTCGGAAAAGGTTCACACGGGTGAATCCTCAAAACCGTTTTTAAGAAGGGTTTCTCAGTTTACAACCTATTCTTTACAAAAAGATAGGAAGTTTTCTAAGAAATCTCAAAGTTTTGAAACATTTTAGACAAGAGCTTCAAATGCAAAGAATCAATTTTTTGAAGCATCACACTCTTGTTTTACACCGGTAAAACAAGTGTGGAGGCCAATTAAGGAATCTCAAACTTTTGAAGCATCTACTTCTCAAAAGAGTTTTAAGACAAGTACTTTAAAAGGAAAGAATCAAGTTTTTGTAACTCCACACTCTCGTTTTACACCGGTAAAACAAGTGTGGAGACCAAAGCAAAGTCATTCGAAATCTTTCACATATTCCAAATCAGAAATGCTTTCAATGCAAAACAAGAATGACTCTGCTTCGACCATCAACAAGAAAGGAAGATTTTCAAACGATGCAAAAACAAATTTTCGGAATGTTTCATCAAATGACAATAAAAAATGGAAATCTTCTTCGTCAACAAGATTTAAAAATCCTCAAGAAACACCGAGTTTCAATAATCAATGGAAAATCAAAAGGAATTTTAAATCTCCGTTGATTCCACGAGAGTTGTTTTCAAATGAAACACCGGTTTCAAGCCCTCGTTGGAACTCAACATCTTTACATCGAATTGACACAACTTTAAAATGGTTTTCAAAACTTGGCAAACCCGTTAGCACCGTGCTTAAATGGGTTCCAAAGGTTGTTGTCTAAATTCGATGTCGATGGCTTGTAATCAAATGACAGATTGCAACCCGATCTTCAAATAAAAAGGAAGTGTACATTTCAGTGCGTTGTACCTTTAAAAGAAGAGAAATCTTCTTGTTTCGAGCAAAAGTTATTCAATTTTTTCAAAAAGATTTTCAAAATCTTTCAAAAGTTTGCTCATCAGCATGGCTTGTTATTAAATTTCAGATAACAACCCGGTTTTCAAATAAAAGAAAAGTGTACGTTTCAGTGCGCTTTATCTTCAAAAGAAGAGAAATCTTCTTTGTCCCGAGCAATTTTTTATCAAAATATTTTCAAAAAGTATGCTTGGGACATACGACTTCTAAGTAAATGTCAGCTTAGGACTCGTTCTTCAAATAAAGGAAAGTGTGCATTTTTGTACATTTATTCTCGTAACGGAAAGCTTACAACTTCTCGGACTTGAGCTATTTCATTAAAGAATATTCCAAATCTAGAGCTCCAGTAAAATGGTATACAAAAGTTTGAACACAAATTTTCAAGAGTTATTCAAAAAGATTACTCAAAATCTTTCAAATTATGTGTTCAACACTCCTTTCGTTCACTCATTTGATATATTTTTGAAGGGGAGTATAAAGGAAAATGTTTTGAACAAATGAATAATAATCGATTTAAAAGTAGTTGTTGTCAAGTGTGTTTATATCGATAAGCGTGCAAATGGTGAAGAATATGTCCGGTTACGATCGTTTCCTGAAATTAACAGGATGAAGAGTGAGCAATCTACTGACCATACGTTTTAGATATCGACATACTTTGACACAACTAGTTTTTCAAATTTGTTTAGAACATTAAGAAAGGTTCCAAATTATAATCATGTTATATCCGTTTTCTCCCATGTGTTTTCAAAATCTCATATAGCTATTTTAATCCATTGATATCAAAAATATCATATTGAAGTTGCAATTAAAGATTTGTCGCATTACATTTTGTTATCTGTTAATGGGCTTGGAAATCTTTGAAATAATTACAAGTAAAACATGTAAATGCTTCAGGCTTTTGTAACACATACTTTATTAAATCTAATGTTTCAGTTTTAAACGACTTTTTGGTAGTTTTATATGATCTTGTGTTATTGATCTGGAAGTATACCAGCCCGGTCCCTTATTCCGCTGCCAACCCAATTTGGGTGGTTACATGTTCGGATTACGACCGTTTCCTGAAAGTAACAGGAATATGAGGAGTGAGCAATCTACTGACCATACGTTTTAGATATCGACATACTTTGACACAACTAGTTTTTCAAATTTGTTTAGAACATTAAGAAAGGTTCCAAATTATAATCATGTTATATCCGTTTTCTCCCATGTGTTTTCAAAATCTCATATAGCTATTTTAATCCATTGATATCAAAAATATCTTATGGTATGCTATTTTTGAGGGGGAGAAAATTAGATTAAAATGTGATCAAGAAAGATAAATGCTTAAGTGTGTGGAATAACAAAGTGATCTAAAAGACTCAAAGTGCAATCAACTATTTACTCCATGTGCAAAATAATTTTGAATAAAATAATTTTGAATATCGATGCACATGTAAAGGGGGGGTATTTCTCAAAAGTGAAAGTTTCAAAGTGTTAAATGTTTTGATTTATATCAAACACTTTGATTGATTTTCAAATGGTTTTGTGGTTTCAATCTTAATACCCATCAACCAACTACCTCACAATGATCAAAGAAGAAATAAGGTGGTAGGGTTAGGTATTATCCCATGATCTAACCAGAACTGGAGGGATCTACCCAAGGACATTCCATAGAAAGAATAAAAGTCCTTAGGTATGATGAACTTGAATGTGAATGGGAATAATGTGAACTAAGTCATGAGCTATCATCGGAACAATCACAACATGATGATAGAAATGACGTTATGGTGGACATTGAAGGGGTTGAAGAATGAAAAATAAATATATGGATAAAGGGTGAAAAGAAAGAAGCCCTCCACAAACTTTAGGCAGAAACCGGGTCAATACATAATCTATCGAATATCACAAAGATGATATTTGGTATTGAAGAAAGACGTCATGGACCCAGTGATGCAATGCACAACCCTTCCAAGCCACTCAAGATTCTCTCAAAATAATCTTGTTTCATTGTCACGGAGATTAAATGCATAATCTATTGACATCTCACTACGAGATTGTTGAAATTGAAAAGGTGGCAGTCTGCTCTAGCCTCCGATCACAAAACACCAAAACGCACTTATTAAGTCTAGAGCCAAATGAGATCAAATTATAAATCTCACATAGGACACAAAAGTACATTTGTATTAAACATCAACGATACAAAAGGTACAAGAGTCGCTTATATGTCTATGTGATATTGCATGTCTTTGTGACATTGCGTGGAACATTCAATAGTGATACTTAAGTAAAGTATTCATGATGATGAATGGAAATCCTATCAGTGCTAACATCAAGCCAGCGCTGAACGTAGGTCACTAATTTGAAAATGAATGTTTAATGATTCAATTAGTGTTAACTAGTAATCTAAGTGATCTAGTAGTTATCGTGTTTTTCTAGAATTTGTTTTCGGAAAACACAAACAACATTTCCTTGATTCATTCAAGTGAAGTGTTGGATTACCAAGGTTACTTATGATGTCACAATATTGATAAGGGGAGATGGTTGGAATTGAAGCTAGTTGTTTTCTCTCATGCTTAGACTGCACTTCACACATGACTTTACTATCGAATATTCAGGCGTAACAAGATTATGATTATGTTTGATGGTCATCCAATATAATCAGGGGGAAGAGAAGTGTTCTAGCTGAATATTTCGATAGAGCGCAACAATTAGGGGGAAGAAATGTGTACATCCGGGACTTAATTGACTTTGATGTATACAACATTTGAGACTTAATTAACTTGGAGGTTATAGTTTCTTTCTTCTATAAGTTGTTTGTGTGAAGTATGTGCGTACGAATGGTTGTTTATTTGGGGGGAAGCAATTGAGGGAAGATACATTTATGTACAACAACATCAACAACATCTCTACCTTTCAGAAGCAAGAAAACCGTCATAATTCATACCTTCATATCTCATACTCAAAGTTTAAAGATACACTTCCGCAACTCTGATAAATCAAAGAACTTCCTCAAATCATCAAGTTATTGGTCAAGACAAAAGTTCTACATGAGGAAGATTGTAAGCTGTCAAGAAAGTATGAGTATGTTGGTTAGAAGCTTCAAAAGATAAATCAAGATGGATTCACGGTAAAGAATGATGATATGAAAAGATCTCAAAGGCAAAGGAAAAAAGGATAATGGAAAGATCAAGATCAAGATCACTAGAGCATGATTGGAACGAAACCACTATTACACAACAAGACTCAAGACAAACAAGCATTAAAGTTCAAAGATCAAAGTCACAAGAGAGATCTCAATGATCATCCTTTAGGGGGAGATTGTTACGAATAAGAAAATGATGATCATTAATGCAATCAAAGAGAGATCTCAATGATCGTCCCTTGGGGGAAGATTGTTAGGAATGATAAAAAGTGACGATCTTATTGAGATCGAGTCTTGTAATAATTAGAAAAATAATATTGTGTAATAGGTTAGATTAAAGGTTCGTGACTAAAATAAGTCACGAAACCTGGCTAAATAGTCAAAGTCTAAAAGACAAGAGCACCTTGCTCATACTTGTAAAATAGGTATAAATACCCCACCTCCTCCTCATTAGTGAGGTGTGTCTTATAATCTCATTCTAATCATTTTCTCTAATCCTCCTCCTCTCACTTTCTCTCTCTACTTTCTATCTTTATCTTTCTCTCTCTAAATTCTATAAGCATACACACTACACCTAAACACACACTCTATTGCTTATTGATCCTAAATTCAAGACTTCACAGTCATACTACTCTAGATTTTACAAGATTATGAATGAAATGGTAAGAAACAACTTGACAATTGCTACGATGCAAGTCAATGTTCAGTTTCTTCAACAACTTCAACCAGAATGGTCAAGATTTGTGACAATTGTCAAGCAAAATCATGACTTGGACACAGTATCATATCACAGCTCTTTGATGTTATGAAACAGTATCAAAAGGAAGTTAATGAAATCCGTGCTGAGAGAATAGCTAAGAATGCAAACCCATTAGCACTTGTTGCTGCTGCTCAACAATATCCAAATCCTTATTATCAAGTACAAAAATCTTACAAATCATATGCACCACCATCAAAACAATCATCTTCCACCAGATCTCACGCATCAACCAGATACAAAGGCAAAGAGATAGTCAAACCAATCACACCTCCATCTGAGTCAGCCTCTGAAGAAGACAGTGATCCAAAACAAGCTCAGAGAGACAGTGATATGCAGAAAAACTTGGCACTCATTGCAAAGTACTTCAAAAAGATCTACAAACCTACCAACAACAACCTCAGAACTTCCTTAAACACCAAAAACAAGAATATGGATACTTCTCCTATGTACAAGAATGACAATCAAACTGGGCAGTTTGGGAATCAGAGGACATTAATTGTTGTTGGGGCTAGGGAGACTGTAGGCAGTCAGGTAGTGTAGTAGACTGGGATACAATGTTTCAATTACAAGGAATTTAGTCATTTTGCTAAGGAATGCAGGAAATCAAAAAGGGTAAAAGACTACACTTATCATAAGGAAAAGATGTTGTTGTGCAAACAAGCTGAGAAAGGGGTTCCATTACAAGCAGAGCAAGCTGATTGACTAGAGGACACGGATGAAGAGTTAGATGAACAAGAATTGGAAGCACATTATAGCTATATGGCAAAAATCCAAGAGGGTCCTACTGCAGAATCAAGAACTGATTTTGAGCCATTAGAAAAGGTACAATACAATGCTGAATATAATATGTTTGCCAATGACAGACATCATTCTGAGCAACCTGAATCCATTAATAACACATGTGTAGTGGAAAAGGTTGATAGTAATGTCATTCTTGATTCACCGAATATGTGTGATAATGATATTCAGAATGACCAAAATGCTGAGGAATGTGATGATGAGCGTGTTGCGCTTGCTAATTTAATTGCAAATTTAACACTTGATACTGAAGAGAACAAAAAGATTTTAAAGAAATTAAAGAAAGCAAACGCATCATTGATTCAAGAATTAAAAGAGTGTAAATCCAATCTTGAGGAGTCTAATACTACTCGGGATAGTTGCCTAATTGCACTTCAAAGTAAACAGGCTGAGCTTGAGATGTACAAGACTTTAAATGACCTTATAGTTGATTATGAAAAACTTGAACGTAAATTAAATGAAACTCTAGGACTATTAGCTCAAAAAGAAATTGACATAAAAAAAGGTTTAAATTTAACGCTTATGAAATTTCAGTTGTCAGTGAGAAACATGATGAGTTAGTCAAACAGAGTTTTTTTAACAAAGTCACGTTACGAAGGTCTTGTCAAAGAGAAAACCAAGGTAATCACGGATTTGAAACTAATGGAAGAAAAAGATCTAGACAAATTGATTGCTATGGAAAAGCAATTAAAGTTTTTGAATGAAATTGTTTATAAAAGGAATCAATCAATTCAAACCATTCACATGGTAGCTCCCAAAGGCTCAACATTCAATAGTAGACCAACTTTTGAAAATCCTATGTACCTTAAGAAAGCTCAATCTAAAAAACCATATTTGTATGAGATCCCATATGATACTTCTGATCTTGCAAACGTATTTGCCCCTGATAGGGAAAAGATATTGACTCTTAAAAAAATAGATCAAAATTAAATAAAGACAAAGTCCAACCTTATGATTACACAAAGCAAAATAGTCTTTATGAAAATTTTAAACCAACGTCACAGGAATATCATGATCAGTTGGCACATGCAAATGAAGTCAGAAAGAAAATGTGGAGAAAATCTTTTGTTAAAACTAAACTAAAAATTTTCAAAAATGTCATTTTTCTACCTACTTCAAAATCAATTAGTAAAAGTAAACAAGCTTATAATGTAATGAAAAATAACATAAATCATTTTAGATTACTTGTTGATCAAGCTTGGGAAAAACATACTCATGATAGATTTTGTGCACCAACTGCTCTTGATATGGAAGTGCTAATAAAAACATGTTTGATGCCTCTTTTAATAAAAATACAAAATGATAGTTTTATCTTTGTAAATGAACTTAAACAAGAGATGTATGCAGATTTAAAGTACGTTGAATCCCTTGAAAAAGAGATTGAAGAACTCTAATCTGACTAAGTAGATTTTTCAAACATGTATGATCTACTTCTCCAAGAGTGTGTGTCAAATGATGTTATATGTTCTTATTTGCATTCTTTATCTGATTTAGATGCTCATACTGAATTGCAATGCTTATATCTTCATAAAGTCAAATAATATGAATGTCTTGCACAAAAGCTTTCTAAACAAACTGAAACTGTAAGTAACGAGGTTCATAATAAGCTTTTAAAGAGTTTTTCTAAACTTGAACAACATTCGATTTCTCTTGAAATTGCCTTACAACAATGTCAAGAACAAATGAAAAATGACACAGTTTGCAAAGAAAAAGCATCAACTGTATTTCTAAAAGAACGTGAATAATATTTCGAAATACAAGATTTAAAAGCTCAATTGCAAAACAAGAACATTGCTATAAGAGAGTTAAAGAAACTCATCAAGAAATGCAAAGGAAAATCTGTGGAAACTAAATTTGATAAACCATCTACTGTTTGAAAACCAAATGCTCAAAGGATTCTAAAACCATCAGTTTTAGGCAAACCGACTCCTTTTTCAGATTCTCTTAAGAGAAAAAGTTTTTCAAAGATAAAGTCGGTTACCAAAACTAATGTGTCAAAGGGTTTATCAAAATCAGTCACTTCACAGAGTTTACCTCAAATAGAAAGAGAAGTTGTACGAAACATAAATGTGATTAAACTAGGAATGTATCAAATTGACACTAGGACAACATAAACTAGAGCACCATAGTTGCCTCAGACTTCCAGGAATACTAATCCTCGAGTGTCTACCTCTACTCGAGTAATTCGCAAAACTAGTGTTAGCAGACCACAACTTAGGAGCACTTAAATGAAAAAGGTTGTGCCAAACAATAGTCAAGGGAAGTTTAAGAAGACTGAAGTAGAAGACCACCATAGAATTTCTAGTATTTCTAATAAAACAAAGTCTGTCACTGCATTTAATGACAGTTTAAAATCCAAAACTTTGAATGTTAATGTTATTTGTGCTACTTGTGAAAATGTGTATTTAATTCAAATCACGATGCTTGTGTTTCTAAATTTTTGAATGACGTGAACGCTAGAACTAAGAAGCCTAAAGAAGTGCCTGTTAGTACTAGAAAACCCAAAAGTCAAGCGAACAATTCTGTTGCAACACCCCATAAGAAAATAGTTGCATTAGAATCTATTATCCGGAAATCTAAGAGTTACTATAGGATGCTATATGAGAGAACTAGTAAGGCATGGGCATGGTGGATAGCACAACAATGCCCATCGGGATATAAATGGGTTCCTAAGACAAAAAAGAAATGGCTGCCTAAAGTTAGGAAAGAAGATGTGAACACAAGTATTAGTCCAACAATAGATAATGCATCTAGGATAACTAATTTCTTAAAAATCACAAATACTTTAAGATCCAATTTGTCAAATGTTCCATCGTCCTCTAATTCTCTTGCATATTGTGCAACTCATCCTATTCATTGTTGACTCTGGATGCACCAAGCATATGATGGGTAACCTCAAGCTACTGTGCAACTTCATTGAGAAATTTCTGGGTACTGTTCGTTTTATAGGTTATTTTTTGGAAATCTACTTGTTTTGTTAGAGATCTTTAGGGAAACGATTTACTAACTGGTAATCGTGGATCCGATCTCTATACAATTTCTCTTTAAGAAACGACTTCATCAACTCCAATCTGTTTTATGGCTAAAGCCTCACTAACTCAAGCATGGTTATGGCATCGAAGACTTTCTCATCTTAACTTCGACTACATTAACTTGCTTTCAAAAGAAGGATATCGTGATTGGTTTACCTAAGTTGAAATATGTCAAGGATCAACTATGTTCTTCTTGTGAAGTGATTAAAGCAAAAAGGAGCTCATTCAAGACAAAGGCTGTTCCAAGTTCAAAAGGACGGCTAAATTTGCTTCATATGGACTTATGTGGTCTTATGCGTGTTAAAAGCATCAATCGGAAGAAATACATTCTAGTAATTGTTGACGATTACTCCAGATATACTTGGACTCTATTTCTACTATCCAAGGATGAAACACCAGAAGTTCTAAAAGACTTTCTCAAGATGATTCAACGCAATCTTCAAGCTCAACTGATTACTGTTCGAACTAATAGAGGTACAGAGTTCTTAAACAAGACACACCATGCATATTTCAAAGAAGAAGGAATTGAGCATCAAACATCTACTCCTTGAACACCTGAACAGAACGGCATTGTCAAAATAAGAAACCATACTCTGGTTGAGGCTACTCGAACATTGCTTTCAACTTCTAAACTTCCTTTGTTCTTTTGGGCTAAAGTTATTGCAACCGCATGCTATACTCAAAACAGATCAATCTTAATCCCATCACATGAGAAGATTGCATATCACATCATTAATGATAGAAAACCTTCAATAAGACAACTTCACATCTTTGGTTGCACCTGCTACTTAACCAGAGATGGTGAAAATCTTGACAAGATGAAAGAAAAAAGGAATCCGTGCATTCTGGTAGGATACTTCACTCAGTCTAAAGGATATCGAGTTTAAAACAAGAGAACCCGATTGATAGTTGAATCTATACATATTAAGTTTGATGAAATCAAAGAGATGACTGAGACGTCTGTTGAGAATAACACTTCAGGCCTCGTTCTCCAACTACAAAAGGCGTTAGACTATGACAACTCTGGCCCCGCACCCCAACTACAAAATGTTTCTCCATCAGCATATACAACAGCTCCGTCACAACAAGAGTTGGATCTTCTATTCGATCCTTTGTACGATGAATTTTTCACTACAGGTACTTCAAGTGTCAACAAGTCTTCTTCTCCCACCGACAATTCTACTAAACAAGACACACAACCTACAATGAATATTCACCCTTTAACAGAACCAAAAATTCCAACTACAACTGTTCATGCTGAGGAAAACAACGATAATCAAGTAGCAGATGCACACTTTGAACCATATGAATTTGTCAACCCATTATGTACACTGGTACGTGAAAATGCTGATAATTCAAACAATCACACTTACTCCACTATCTTCTCCATTCCACAGAATTACATCATCACCTATTACATATACCATCACCACCATCAATGCCTATCATATGAGATTTGAGAGTTGTTTACGCTTCGGGGAAGAGGGTGCGTTTTGCTTCTCCCACCCCTAGTCATGAGGTCGGGGAGAGTTCAGCAGCCGGTGCTGCTAGGGTAGGACGGATCCGTCATGCTAGGGAAGGACGTTATTCCATAGCAAGGGGAGACCTTTTGGATTCGTCGATATTTATGGTAGATGTCGTTCCTGGACATCCGATGTCTAGGGAGTTAAACTATGGCATTACGGATACATGGGATGATCTGGTAGGAGCCATCGAGGAGATTGCACCGACCACCCTAAAGGGGGTCAATCATAGGGTTACCAATCTTTCTACCACTGCTGAGCAGGAGACTACCATCATATATGATATGATAGAGGATGCTCAAGATGACCAGTCTCTACTAAGAGCCCGAGTCAACCTGTTGTATAGGGATAGGCCTGTTCATCGGTTTGGTTTAAGTAATGATAGAGAGAGAGGCTAGGATGGCTCGTGAGGCTTGGGAACTATCTATAGATGCTAGCGACTATGCATGTTCAGATGTCATGTCATTACATACTACGGTAGTGGCACAGAGCGCATTGATTTCAGAGTTACAATCAGCAGATCACAGGCAGAAAGGGGGTTAATTAAAGAGTTGTTTGGCATCAGACCACAAGAGACAGGTTCAGTTGACTAAGACATTGAGGTTGCTGAAAGGACTACAGACACAGATGGTCGAGTTTCAGAGGCAGCATGGACCCGCAAAAGGTCCGGCACAGCCTGATGCACCAGGAGAGGCTGGTAGCAGTTCCTAGATTTGGTTATGTTGTAGCTATGCTATGCAGCCTGTTAAGTATTATGGGTTATTCCCAGCTAGCAGACTGTATAGATCTTTTGTTTTGTTTAGCTACCCAGTATAGGTCTTTTGTTCAGGTATTATCTACCTTGTACAGCATACTAAGTGTTACGGGTATATCCCGGCTAGTATGGCTTTAGGTTGTTTCTTTTGTCTTGTAACCTAAGTGTAGTAATCATCTTGTATCTGAACCGAACATGTATGTTTTTCCAAGTTATATATGAAATGGATGGATTACGTTATCTATGAAATCGAATTTATTATAAATGAATGTCGATTTGGTTATACCATGGTTAATTTCAATAACAGTTGTACATTTCACTGTGTGATGTGATCTCGTTTTTATTTAATGTGTATATGTTATGTCATAGTTATGATTTTATGAAATCTAACGGGTATTATGTTTTCTTGTGATTTAAAGAAAATGGCACCAAAGAGAAAGACCACGAGGTTAAACCCAGATGCAACACCAACACCAGTCACAGACACTCATACCACTACATCTATCACCAATGCCCAAATTCAGGCAATGATTAACGAAGGCGTTACTGCTGCACTGGCAGCATGTGATGCAACCAGGAATGGCGATGATAGCCATACTTCAGGAACGGGTGCCAGAAGGCCTGTGCAAGTTGCTCGTGAATGCACCTACCCGGACTTCCTAAAATGCCAACCCTTGAACTTCAAACGCACTGAGGGAGTTGTTGGACTCACTCAGTTGTTTGAAAAGATGGAGTCTATTTACAGCATAAGCAACTATACAGTAGCATGCCAGGTCAAATTTTCTACGTGTACCCTGCAAGGAAATACTCTTACATGGTGGAACTCCCATGTTAAGACCGCTACTCCTGAAGCTGCCCATGCAATGCCATGGAGGATACTAAAAAAGCTGATGACAGACAAATACTTCCCAAGGGGTGAAATTAAGAAACTGGAGTTTGAAATGTGGAATTTGAAGGTGAAGGGTACCGATGTGGTAACCTATAGCCAACGTTTCTCAGAATTGGCACTAATGTGCGATCGGATGTTTCCGGAAGAAATAGACCAAGTTGAGAAATATGTCGGTAGCTTGCCTAACACGATCCATGGAAGTGTGATGGCGACTAAGCCAAAAACTATGCAGGATGCCATTGAGTTCGCCACTGAACTCATGGACAAAAAGATCAACACATGGGCTGAACGTCAGGCTGACAATAAAAGAAAGTCTGATGACACCGCCAGGAACAACCAGAATCAGCAACCAAACAAGAGACAAAACACTGGAAGAGCTTATGCCGTAGGAAATGGTAACAGGAGACCATACGGAGGGCCTAAACCATTGTGTTCCAAATGTAACTATCACCATGATGGTCCTTGTGCTCCCAAATGCCACAAGTGAAACCAATTTAGTCATTTAGCTCATGAGTGCAGGAATCCCCTAAATGTCAACACTGGGGCTAATCAGAGGGGCAACGTTTGTTTTAAATGTTGTGCTCAAGGGCATTTCAAGAAGGATTGCCCAAAATTGAAGAACAACAACAACTGAGGTAATCAGGTTGGAAATGCCAAGGCTCAGGCAAAGGTATATGTCGTGGGCAATGCAGGGGCAAACCCGGACAACAATGTCATCACGGGTACGTTTCTCCTAAGCAACCGATATGCATCTATTTTATTTTATACCTGTGCCGATAGGAGTTTTGTATCTATTGCATTTAGCTCTCGAATTGTTATCACTCCAACTGCATTAGATCATGATTATAATGTTGAACTAGCCGACGGGCGAATTGTTGGGTTAAACACTATTATTCGGGGTTGTACGTTAAACTTCTTAAATCATCCTTTCAACATAGACATAATACCCGTAGTACTAGGTAGTTTTGACGTGATAATTGGTATGGATTGGTTGGAAAAGTACCATGCCGTTATTGTCTGTGCGGAAAAGATAGTTCGTGTTCCTTTTGGAGATGAAATTTTAATCGTTCGAGGTGACGGAAGCAGCAATAAACACAGGACCCGATTAAACATCATCTCGTGTTCTAAGGCTCAAGAGTATTTAACGAAGGGATGTCACGTATTCTTAGCAAATATCACCGCAACCAAAGAGAAAGACAAATCAAAGGGGAAACGACTTGAAGATGTGCCAGTTGTTTATGAATTTCCTGAGGACTTGTTGGGTATACCACCCACTCGAAAAGTGGAGTTTCGAATCGATTTGATACCTGGTGCTACACCTGTAGCACGGGCACCATATAGATTAGCACCGTCCGAAATGAAGGAACTAGCAAAGCAACTACAGGAACTTACGGACAAAGGCTTCATAAGACCAAGTTCCTCACCCTGGGGAGCTCCGGTTCTATTTGTAAAGAAGAAAGATGGGTCTTTCCGGATGTGCATCGATTACAGTGAAGAACCGCTACCCACTCCCAAGGATCGATGACCTATTTGACCAGCTGCAAGGGTCGAGTATTTATTTAAAGATCGATCTGAGGTCAGGGTATCACCAGTTGAGAGTTCTAGAAGAAGACATTCCCAAGACTGCATTCAGGACTCGATACGGTCCCTATGAATTCCAAGTCACGCCTTTTGGTTTGACTAATGCACCGGCCGTGTTCATGGACCTTATGAACCGGGTGTGTAAACCG
>BQNB010023538.1:2124-61689 GCA_026074375.1 Tanacetum coccineum
CTAGAACCAATCTACCATTTCACCAATGTATTTTAAGGCCTAAAATACTAACCAACCCATAATTAACCCATCCAAATATATACATGATTTAGATCTACACACTACTAAAGATTGGAAGACATGGACTCGATCTATATGTAACAAATGTTACAAATAGACTAACTAGACTACATAACTTCGGATCTTGAAGATGACCGAAGTTCTTCTCTTGCACTTAAGGAAAGAAGGAAAGGATAGAAGATTTTATCACATTTAAACAAGATTAACCAAGTTGAATGATCAAAGATTTAGAGAGATTTAGTGAGATTTAGAGAGAGAAAGAACTAAAATAAAATCAGGCAAAAGGGTTGTGAAAATAGTTAGAGGTGACCCACTATTTATAGGAGCTGAAAGCTGACACTCTGTCAACGACGGTCCCAGCGGCCCTAGATATATTAGGGGGCCGCCAACCCTATAAGGGGGCCGCCACTAGACTACGCTCCACTTTTTGTCTTTTTGTAGGGAAAGTTGTATCTGATATATAGAAGATTCCATTTTGAGGGGAAAACCAGATTTCAAATTTTATATTTAAATAAAACATTTCTTTTATTAAAAAGTATTTTGTGTTTATTTATTTTTATGAAAAATACTTTTGTAGAAATGTAATGGTTAAGAAAAAATATTTTTCTTTGATCATCCTACAAGTTTAATTTGTTTGTACATACCTTATGTGATTTATGTCAGGTGCAAACAAATGTCGGTGTTGATGTAGACTTGAGACATCGAGTGTTGTTGATGCATGTATGCATTGATGATTTATGATTACGAGTAACTTGCGTACTTTACGTTATGTATTACAAGTTACATGTTTGTCATCACCAAAACATAAAGAGATCGTATAGATTAAATATCGTAATATTTGCACTAACAGCCCCCACACACTTTATTACAAAATTTACATAATAAATTTAGGACAAATATCAACAACTTAAAAAAGATACCATACATATTCCGGCAACACAAGCAATTCAGCAGCGTCGGTAACAATGATTCCGGCAGACAGCGGCGGCGGCTGCGAAGTTTCCCAGCGAGACTGCAGTGGCGGCAGCATCAACTTTTCAGGAAAGACAGATCTATACCAAAAAACGCAAATCAAATTTTCGGCAAGACAAATCTGTAACAAAATTTTCCAGTGATGCAGATCTATAAGAAAAACAAAAAAAATTCCGGCGGCAGCAACTCTTATCCTACGAGACAGAATTGTAACAAAAAACGCAAAAGAATTTATAAGAAACCCAGATTTATAAAACAAACTTACCTAATAAATTTGATAATAAATACAAACAACAACTTTTATAATAAAATGTATATCACATATTAACAATAAACTTAAAAGTGGACAATACATATTCCTGCAACATAACAGCGGTAACGGGAATCCGGCGAGAGAGCAGTAGTTTCGGCGTCTATTTCTGGCGAATCAGGTGTGTTATTCCGGCGAGTAAGCGGCTGGCTATTTTTTGACGAAAAAGTTGATTCCGGCAACGGTACCTAAAAAACGTAAATTTTTTTGTTAAAACTTAAATCTATAAATTAAACTATATAAAAGTATAGAGCTACATATAAAACCTATGGATCTACAAATAAAACATAAATCTACATAGAAAAATTATAGATCTAAAAGAAAATACCCTCAAAACTTATTAAATAGTCATAGATTCATAAAAAAAACTCAAAAAAATACCCGGGTGGTGATGTATAGTTGTGGTGACGTCGGGCTGTGGTGATGACGGCTCACGACAGGCGGTGGTGGAGAGGAGAGAGTTTTTCAATTTTAAGAGAAGAGAGGAGTTATAAGTTAATTGTGTTTTGTGTGTTATAGATGATACTTGAGAGAAAGTGAGGTAAAAAAGGAACGGTGTGTGGGGCGGCAACCGACGGTGGAGGGCCGGCAACCGGCGGTGGTGGGGTGGCAGCCGGTGGTGGAGGAGGGTTTCGGTTTTGCCGAGTCATGGGGTGGTGGCGGCAACTTTTCCGAACACTAAGTGACGACGGTAAAGGGAAGTGGTGGTGGTAGTAAGGATGTTGTGGTGGTGGTAGTAAGGATGTCGTGGTGTGTATTAGGCTAGAGAGAGAGAAGATGATACATATTAAGTTAGAGAGAAGATTGTGTTGTGTGTGTGTGTTTTTTTGTTAGGTATGTAATGGGTTGGTGTGTGTTGGTTTATATATAGATAAGGAGTATATGAATTTTTAACATTTCAAGAATTCAAGAATGGGTGCTTTTTCCATTATAATGTGGTATAGATATGCCTATCATGATACATGATGGCCTTGTCATTTATGCTTGGTTTTATATACTATCGCAGCCCAAATGCTAATGAGGTACGTGCCACATAGATTTCGCAGTATGGCATGTCAAAAAAAGATGAACTTTAGATTCAACACCCACACAACAAATCGGACAAACCTCGGAATGAAAGATTTAAACGAGTAGGAAGACGATCCAAAAGAAAACGCCATAAGAAGATGTTTACTTTTCGAGGTAAAAACTTGTACCATCTTGTACATGATGACAAAGATGGTAAGGAAAAATCATCTAAAAGATATCGAGCGCCACTAACAATGTACCAACCGTCCACGTCCAAATTTCATTGCCAAAAATCCAGACCAGAGCCAAGCTGAAAACCATGGAGTTCATTTAAGAGCAAAGAAAAAGAATTAGTGATGTTAGTGTAATAAGACAATCAACTCACTATCAAATTTGTGTAATAAGACAACATACTTCACCACTAAAACATATTCCGCTTAAACACATATATGCCCCACAAAAAACCATTTAACACACATACATAACAAACCTCTCAATACTCGTTCTTGAGGTCTACCGAGTCTTACATTTTCCTCATCTAAAACGCGTCTAACAAGGAAACCGTAACAAGGAGGATACGTCCTCCTTGTCCAAAAGACTCGGTCTTCACTCTTATATCACGTCGGATCTTATTCTCTTGACATCTTATTCCCTTCTATTACGAGTCCTCCTTGTTCCGGTTTGACCCGATGATTCAACCGGTTAGACCGACGATCCGGTGAACCGGCTACTAAATCGCGTCGATAAAACTGGGTTTTAAAACATTGGTTTTTGTATATGTCTTGTTGTCCAAGCTAATCCCTATATAGTAACCTTTATTCAGAAAAATATATTAGAGCGCTCGGTATAGTAACGCCACCATCGGCGTTATGCCTATGTGGCAGCTGCGTTGGTGGCGTTACTACACCCCTACCCACCGTTGGCCAACGCCGTTGGGCTCGGCGTCAAGCCACCAACGCGCGTTGGTGGTTATTTATTTTTTTTAAATTCAAAAACACCACCAACAGCCCCTTAAATTTTAAATATTTTCAAAAACACCCCCAACGTTTAAAAACGGCTAGTTTTTTAATAATTCAATTTTTTTAAACCTACTCTATATATATTATACCCCAACTTAACCATTTTACACACACAAAACATAAACACTCTCTATACAAACACTCTCTACACAAAATGAATCCATATTTTTTTATGAATCCAAATGACGACGAAGAACGACAACCAACCTCTTTCGAAGTCGATGACGAAATCGACGTTTACTTTCTTTAATAATCGTACGAGCATTACGAAACTTTAGAAGAAGATGAAATACGTCTCGTGCTTACACGTAAGGCGATCCATCGTGATCGAGAGGGGGCCGAAGATCGTTTGATGGGCGACTATTTTGATGAACCTTATAAGTATCCTTTATACTATTTTCGAAGAAGATATCGTATGAGCCGAAGACTATTTTTGAAAATAGTTAAAGGCATTAGCACTTATGAGGCCGACCCTCTACCAAAGCGCTTTAAATTTTTTAAAGTCCGAGCCAATTGTACAGGTCGAATGAGTCTTAGTGTTATTATGAAATGCACTGCCGCTATACGCCAATTGGCATACGGCACCACACCCGATGCGTTTGATGAATATTTGCAAATGAGTAAGCGTACTGCACGTGATTGTATCTTGAATTTTAATATGTGTATTATTGACTTGTACATGTCCAAGTATTTAAGAAAGCCAACGTTGGAAGATGTTGAAAAAATATATAATCAACATCATACGCGTCATGGTTTTTCGGGAATGCTTGGAAGCATTGATTGTATGCACTGGGAGTGGAAAAATTGTCCAGTATCATGGCAGGGACAATACGGTAGTGGGGATAAAAAATACCCAACTATAATGCTTGAAGCTGTTTCATCGCAAGATTTGTGGATTTGACATGCGTTTTTTGGGGTAGCAGGTGCAAATAACGACATTCATGTTTTAGATAATTCTCCGTTATTTGATGACCTACTTGATGACAATGCCCCTGTAGCTCCGTTTGTGGTAAATGATGTTGGGTTTGAAAAGGGGTATTACTTAGCCGATGGAATTTATCCACAATGAGCGACTTTCGTCAAATCTTTCACGGTTGCAAATGACGCGAAACATAGTTACTTTAAAAAGCGTCAAGAAAGTGCACGAAAGGATGTCGAGCGTGCTTTTGGTGTTCTCCAAGGACGTTGAGGAATAATACAACAACCGGCCCGTCAATACCATGTCAACAACATTCGTCGAATCATGTATTCTTGCATCATAATGCATAACATGATTTTAGAAGATCAAAATATGGCGGATACTGACTGGAACGAAATGTATGCTAATCCGTCAAGAAATATGCAATGTACATGGGTTGAAAGATGTGAAACGCACCGTCGAAAAGCAAAAGAATTACGGGATCGAAAAACGCATATTAGTCTTCAACAAAACCTTATGGAGCATATTTGGAATGAAGTTGAACATAAAGACGAAGATGAAGACTTTTAGTCGTCGGGCGTATGTTTTTTTTTATTTTTTTTTCCGCATGTTTTTTTAAATTTTCGAATGTTGTTTTTTAAGTTTTTGTAATGTGTAATATTGTTTAATGAATGAAATATTTTAGTTTGTTAAGGGGGTGTTATGAAAAAATAAAATGGTGGGTCCTGAAAAGTGGTGTTAATAGTGTTATGATTACCTGTGTATTTTGGATGTTGGTGTTATGGTGTTAAAGATGATGTGACGCTGATGTGTCGATGTTAATGGTGTTACGGTACCTAGAGCTCTTACGTTAGATTTAAAAAAACAAATCTTCAAAATCTAAGGGCCCGTTTGGTTTGTAAGTGGGTTTAGAATGAGATTTGGATTTAAGATTGGTTTGAAAGAAAAGTAAGAGAGAAAAAATTAAAAATAATTTAATTTATATATTTATTTAAACATATTTTATTCTTTAATTTAAAAAACATTGAAGACAAAAAGATAAAAGTAAAAAAATATTTGTGTGGCTCGCAATTGTTTGTCATATGGTATCGATCAGAAGGCACCTATATCATATGGAATGAGTTTTTGTAAATGATTCCATTACTTTTTTTTAGAATTATCAACCAAATAATTAACTTTAAGTGTGGAGCCCACATGAATGATTCTATACCAGGGAAACAAACGCATCCTAAATCCGTGTAGGCGTGTAAACATCAAGAATCAATAGACAAAGTCAACATTCGGTGATCGAGTCCATATTTTTAGTATAAGAGGTGATTTGCACTCTTATTTAATTGATTGGCACTTAAAAGTGTTGTATGTTGACATTTATATCTTTGTAGTGATGAACATGAGTAGAGGTGATATAGGAGTATAAATGTCAACACACAATACTTTTGAGTGTGTCAATCAATTAAAAAAGTGTGCAAATCACCCCCTTTTAGTATAAGTATTCAACATCTTCTTGCTTCATTTTCAAACATTATTATCAAATAACTCTTCATTTTTTCTTCCTTCATTCTCTCTCAAAAAAATGACTCGAACATGTCTTGTTCTCTTCATGCTACTCGTTACATTCACATCTTTCACCGATGCCCGAAAACTTAAAGTTGAAGCTACTTCTGATCAAGCTGATATGAGCTTATATCTAAGTTCTCTACCAAAAGGCACCGTGCCTTCTTCTACTCCAAGCAAAAAAGGCCATGCTTCGATCACTGACGAAACGCTCATAACTCATCACCTCATCGCCATTGATCGGATACTTCGCTCGGTCCCAAGCCCTGGAGTTGGTCATTAGTCAGTTTTTGAAAGAAAAAAAAAAGATACACATTTTTTAATTATTTATAGCTTGTTCTTTTGTTTTTGTTATTACTGTATTAGAACATACATGTATAGAAATTATATCCGAAAAGAGATACATTCTTGTGTAGGTTTTTAGATGATATCGATAGAGATACTATATATCGAAAGTTATTGCATTTAGGTTGGTGATACATATATAGCTATTTCAGGTAAGAAATTTGCTTCAAGTTGGAGAATGTAATAACTTTTTTGCTATTCACGTTAAGAAAGTCATTTGTTTCATGTTGTTGTATCACACTAGTTTCATTTCATTGCCAAATGCTAATTTTTTCGTGATGCAGTAAACGACATCAATTTAACACTGTTCGACTATTGAGCATTTGGTTATTTGATTTTTTTTTAACCATGGTTTTCGACCTTTTGGTCGACTAATCCACAGGGGTTGAACCCAACACTAGACTAAAACCAGGTAAAACCCTCTTTTTTCAGGAGAGTGACATGGCCACTTCAAGGTTGTTTGCACCTAGCAGGAATTGAATTTGAAACCTCACACATTTTAAAGTGATAGCCACAACTCCCTTTACCATTAGGCCACCTTTGAGTGGTTCATTTGGTTATTTGATTGTTCTTGATTATTCCGTTTATTGCTTGGTCATCGATCGAGCATTATTTTGTTTACAATATTGTATATGTTTTAAGGAGATGATTTGCACACACATTATTTTAATTGACGCACTCACTGTATAATCAGATCAAGTAGAATAAAAATACACGCGTGCAAATCAATTATCTTATGTCTTCTGTAAAAAAATGATTTATGCCGCAAATAAAACTATGCAAACAAAGGTACCATGACCAATTCACGTAATGGGACATGATTATGAAGGATCATTAATTATGGGGGTGTGCTTTAACCAAACTTAAGTTTATGATTTTTTTTATTGTTAATTGCGTCGAATTTAGGGGCTGTTTGTTTGGAGGGAGTAGGCCTCAAGTAATGGAATGATTGTTAATCTTTGTTGTTTGGTTTAAATTTGTACACTTACGTAGTGTTTGGTATGATATAATGAAATTTGAAATGAAAACGGTTATTACGACTGAATGGAAAAATCTTGTTTGTTTACAATTATACAATGTAATGCTTCATTACAATGAATGACTCATTACATCAAAAACTATCATTTTCATTCTATAAGCGTCCCTCTTTTTTTTTCATTACATCCGTAAAATTATCAAAATTACATAAAAGTCCACCATTAACTAACCACATTAAATATACTTCTTATTAACTATGAACATTTTAGTCTTTTTTTATTGATTGCATTACGTCCTATCATATCAATCAAACGTTATTAATAATGGTAATGAATTATTATATTACATCATTTATTTCATTACGTCGCTTATTCCATTCATTTAATATTTTATGGTAAATTACATTGTTGGTCCCCAAGGTCCACCTCGTTTGCAGATTCAGTCCCCCGTTTTGAAAATCGGTGGAAATGGTCCTAAAAGTGGTCATTTTGGTGCGTGTTTGGTCCCAAGGGATGAACGATCATTAAGTTGCTTCGTTAGTGATGGGTACTATTGTAATTTCACATAAAAAGTATTATAGTACACCTTTGGTCCCTAACTATAATTTTTTTTTTGTACACGTGTACACTCCCATCACATCAGCATTTATTATTTTTACTATTCACCTCACTTACACCTCTCATCCCTATCATTTCACAAGATTATTCCCGCCCGAATCATATTTCAACTCTCTCACAAATCACTCACACAACCATACCTACAGTCTATTTCTTTGATCAAACCCCACATGCAATGGTGTTAGTGGACCACACGGGATGGAAGCTCCGCCTTCGACAGTGGACGGGCACCACCGAGCAACTCATCAAACAACTCGAATCGACTTATGGTAATGATTTGAAGCGCTTTTGCTCAAAGTTAATTTTTTTTACAAATGTAGTGTTCTTTACTTGTTTTATTGTCGATTTATGAAGTTAGGGTTTGATTTTGATTTTCAGATAATGCACCCAATATGTTTTCGATTCGAATACATCATGGTGGAAAATTTCAAAGGTATCCAGGCCGAATGTATGTCAGTGGTCGTGTCGATATATTTGATATGGTCGATATCGATTTGTTTACTGTCGTTGCGCTGAATATGATGGTTCTTAAATTAGGTTACACAGGTGAATCTGAGCCCATGTTTTATAATTATCTTAGACCACTCACCAGTCTAGATGAAGGGTTGTATGCTTTGGCTTGCGAGGAGGATGTTCGTTGCCTGGCTACCCTTGTTAGGAGCTTTAAGTTGATTGAGGTCTATATAGAACATGGTGTTACTGTTTTAGACTTTTACCTTAGGGCACCACGGTTTAGGGCAACATTAAAAGATATTAATGATGAGCCTGCAGGTAGCATTGCAGCAAACAAAACTGAAAAAATGTTGTTGTTGACCTGGCATGAGTCTAGTGACACCACTAAGGAACCTGTTTGTGACTCTATCACCTAGGTCTTTGCCACAACATGATTCAAGTACCCCTTGTAAGGATTCTATTTGTGAGTCCATTACACCTAGGTGTATGCATGATTGTATTTTAACCCCTCCCACTGATGAGTTTGTCATCACATATACACAGTTGAGTGGTGTACATAGAGTTGACACACAAAACCATGTTCTCCCGATAATACAATCGCAGTTTTATGACATAAACCTGAGTTTTATCTCACAATAAGCAACTGCTAGTCAGGTTATAGATGATGTGATGAGGCAATTATCATTTGATGAAACAGAATTGGATGGAGAGGCGGGCTTTACTGATGTTGTGGGGAGTGTGTGGACAAGGGTTAAGTCATGATGAGTCATTTGGAGTTGATGACTTGGACTTGAACTTAAATGAACCTGTAAACCTAAATGTTTCCTAAGTTGAAACACAATCTAAGCTCCCTGTGTCTGAGGAACCAGATGTTGGTCCTGCTCAGGAACCCATTTTAGCAGAGGTTAGCACTCAAGAACCCATTGTGGTAGAGGTTAGCACTCAAGAACCAATTGTGGCAGAGGTTAGCACTGAGGCACCCATTGTGGGAGAGGTTGGAACTCAAGTATTCAGTGTTAAAGATGTTGTAATTGAAGATTATGTCAGTTCTGAGGAAGATAGGGAAGACGCTAAATAGGGTAATGGTCAGGAAGATGAGTCAGCTAGTACTGATGGAGAGTTCTTCTATGATGATGAAGGAATAGATACCGCATATGAAACTGAATATGATGTTCAGTCTAGTGAAGATGCAGGTACAAATGATGATGATGATGCAGATGAAGATTTTTAGTAGATGAAGAGAATGTGATTGTAGAGATTGATGTTGATGTCCATTTGTTTGGTATTAGCATGGATCTTCCTTTTGACAACATTGGTATCACTAATCTAGTGTCGGATGATGTTTTAGAAGGAGAGGACGTGGATGTCATCAATGCGGATGGTTTCGACAGTGACCCTGGTAATGATGAAGAAAGAAATTACAGGAAGAGAAGGTTAGCCGAATTGAGGACGAAAATGGAAGGTGTTATAAATGCTAGTGGTCAGTGGAAGTACTCATTTTACACTGGCCAGAAATTTAATACTCCAAAAGAGGCTAAGGACAGAGTCTACCTGCATTCCATTGAAAGCAGAAGGAATTTGAAGCTGTATAAGAATGATAGTGTCAGGATAAGAGCAAGATGTGAAGGAAAAGTGCCTGTATTTACAATGTCACAAGGTACTGGACCAACTGGCCTAAATCGTGGAATGGAAGCTGGGCCTAGTGGATCAAGTGACCCAACTACGAGGAGTAAAAAAAGAAGAATACAGGTACCAATGATGACAGTCAAGCATCTCCTTCTTTTTAGATGCACATGATAAAAGGGATCTCTTCCCTTGGGTCTTGTATGTGGGAAAAAACAAATTTACACAAAATTGGGTGGTGAAGACACATAAGGATACACACACATGCCTTCAATCCAGGGAAATCAAACATTGCACTTACAAATTCTTGTTTGAAAAGATATTTGAACAAGTCAGGGTTAATCCGAATATCCCAGTTAGGGCAGTTCAAGACCAGCTCTAATGTGAGCTGGAGGTTCAGATATCTATGAGCAAAGCTTTCAGAGCTAATGCTAAAGCTGAAAGAGAGATTAGAGGAGATCACGTTTTGCAGTATTCTATGCTTAGAGACTATGTTGTTGAGTTACAGTCTACAAACCCTAATACCACTGTCAAGATTGCAGTTGAAAGGAATACTGATCCTTCTTTGCCTACTAGGGTGTTTCAGAGAATATACGTTTGTTTGGGAGCATTAAAATTAGGTTTTAGAGCCTGCAAAAGAGATCTATTAGGCTTAGATGGTGCTTTCATGAAGGGGCCATTTCTAGGCCAAGTATTAATAGCGGTTAGACTCGATTCAAATAATGGAATTTACCCATTGGCCTATGCGTTGGTTGAAGCTGAAAGTAAGAGTTCATGGTGTTGGTTCTTGTAGTGTTTGGGTGATGACATAGATCTGCATCCCAATTCTAATTTCACATTCATCAGTGATAGACAAAAGGTTAGTATTATGCTTGACTAGTTGAATTCTTAATTACTGAATTATATGAATTTGTAATTGATTAATGAATTGGTTCATGAAGGGTATCATTTTGGCCATTAAAACTGTTTACCCAAGTACAGAACACAGATATTGCTTGCGACACTTACATGAAAACATAAAGCATGGATGATGTGGACAAGCATACAAGGATTTGTTGTGGAGAGCTGCATCTGCTACAAATGTTAGGGATTTTGAAAAGTGTATGTTGGAACTTAAGACGATGAATCCTAAAGCACATGAATGGTTGAACAAGATACCAGCAGAACATTGGGCTAGATCTCATTTTTCAGGTAACACATAAATGCTGGGACTAACCGTGTAATTTTTTTAATGCCATCACACTTTTTATTGCTTTCATATTTATGAGTATTAGGTTGTATAGCATTAAATGATATTGTATTTTTTGATTTGTAGGTAGAGCCAAATCTGATTTATTGCTCAACAACATATGTGAGGTCTTTAATGGTAAAATAGTTGGAGGTAGGGACAAGCCAATGATCACACTTTTAGAGTACATCAGGGAGTATTGCATGAAGAGAATTGTGAATGTACAAGGTGTCATTGATAAATGTACTGGTCCTTTGACCCCTACTGCAACCAGAATCATGAAATCTATTAAGAAAGAAGCTCATTTGATGAAGGTGCAATGGAATGGAGCAAATAAGTATCAACTTTCAGGTTCACTTGGTGATCAGTGTGTTGTGGATGTAGTGAGTATGACATGTTCATGTAGGAAATGGGAATTGACAGGGATTCCTTGTAAGCATGATGTTGCAGCTTGTTGGAATATGGCTCTAAATGACTGGGCGGCACCACCCCTAGAAACTTGGGTAAATCCTTGTTATTGGTTGAGTACATGGAAGGAAACATACTCTCACAAGATACAACCAATTTGTGGGACCAAATATTAGGAGAAGTCCACATGTCCAACAACACTTTTGACACCCAAGCATCATGTCCAGGTAGGCCGACCAAAGAAGAAAAGAAAGAGGTCCAAACATGAGGATGAACCATTTGTGAAAGATGGTAAACTAAGCAGGAAAGGAAGAACCATTACATGTCAATCAAGCGGAAACACTGGACACAATAAGGCAACATGCAAAGGACAAGGTCGAAAGGCAACAACAGGTAGTTATTTCAGCTTTAAGCTATAAGTGTGTCTTTAATCTAAACATGATCGAACAGGTTACGAGGATTTTTGTTTTTTTTCTTTTTTTTGGATGTAGGCGGCAACAATGCAGAAGCCGGTGGTAGTGCATCTAGGCAAGCACAACAAACAGAACCTGCAGTTGGTCAAGATGGTTCAGGTGGATCAGGTGTTGCCAGACAAGGTTCTTCCTGTACTAGATGTACAAAGAGAAGAGTACAAACAGAGAGAATTAGTCCACAAAAAACAACTCCCACTCAACCTGTAAGTCAACCTTCTACCAGTTCTCAAGTGCTAGTGAGTTAAACAAGGAATGCAGATGGAAGAGAAATGGGTGATGGTATACCAACACAGTCAAGTGCAGCAGGTGGTGCAAGTGAATGGTCTTTTTTGTAATTCCAAAAACTAATCTATTTCAGGAGAGTGTATGTCTGTAATTCAATTACACATAAGTGGCAAACATCAAAGTCCACATCTGTGGCAACTGTCTAAGTCCTTTTAGAGGCAAACATAAAAGTCCACTTAGGTGGCAAATGGATAATTATACTTGTTTATGACTGATTTAAGCTATTTGTGACCTATTTAACTTGTTTTTAAAAAAACTACTATGTACTCAGTATCATGACAGGTTATACACAGTTGGTCCATGATGTGGAAACTAGTTTTGCCCGTTTACAAAACCATATAAGTAGCATGAGAGGTTATACACAGCTTGATGTAGAAACCAGGTTTGCCCGTTTGGTCCCTATAACAGTGAATGTTGTTTGTTACATGTGTTACTACGTTCCATAGTCTATTGAATTGCCAAATAAGTCAAAGTCATAATTTAGTGGCAAAAGGATGTCACTATGACAAGAGTTTATACACACTTGGTCCTTGATGTTATAACCGGGTTTACCCGTTTGATCCGTATTAAATAGTGATTGTTGTTTGTTACATGTGTAACTACGTTTAGTATTTCCATTGGTGGACAAAAGGGCTAGTCTCTTGGCGGGCTAATCTCTTGGCGGGAAAATGAAGAATTGTGGTTTTCCTTACACGATTAGTCAAACAGAGTAGTGGTCAAACACCGTATTGGCAGGCTAGTTGGTGTTTGTTTTCTTATACAACAATTCGAAGAAAGATATTTGAGTTATTAAGACATGCCAAAATCAAGAAATACTCTTGCAATATTCAGAACAGAGCATAGAAACTATGCAGACCCACCATCCTTATGGAATACTTTGACCATATTTTTCTTTGTAATGTTAAGATAATGATGAGTTGATTGCTTAGGAGAAAAGACAGAAACATTAAGAAGTATCAAATCCGCTCTTACGGTGCCTTTGTAAACCTCTCCTCTGTCAGCACTTTGTAATGAATAGTATCGGAGATTGTACCAGAAAGATCTTTGAGTGTTACTGTGAGATCGCCCAGCGCATTTGGAGTACAAGACTTGATAACTACAACAATTTTATCAAGTTTCCCATTCTTGAGACATTTCTTAACATCTCCAAAACAACCCGTGACGATCCCTCCATCAACATTGACATAGTCAATCGCGCTAAGCCATGGCGCACGTGTAAAATCGTCATCCTCACCCACATCCTAAATAACTTTTCTAATATACTCTTGTGTAGACATTACGGATTCCTCCCCACCTTCCCGTGTATCAACTAATTTATGGAGCTTGGCCGTTTGAACAATACCAGCATGACCTAGTATTATCCTAATGGGCTTCACAACATAAATATCAACTTGATTGTTTTGAGATAAAAACAGGGTTTGGGTGGTGGTGGTTATCTTAGGGACTATGTGAGGATTGTTGCTGGGACAGACGACGGGGGTAAGTCGAAGATCAGAATCGTCTATATCAAGGCCTTCTTCACATTCAACATAAGTATCAACTTGATGGTTTTGACATGAAATCAGGGTTTGGGTGGTGGTGGTTATCTCGGGGACTATGTGAGGGTTGTTGGTGGGACGGACGACGAGGGTCAGTAGAAGATCGGAATCGTCTATATCAAGGCCTTCTTCCCATTCATGATTTGGTGGTGAATTCATGTTTTAGTGGATGACTGCTATACGGCTTTACTTTGTCAAATTACACTAGTCTTAAATAGGGTGTAATGTAAACTATGTTTGACTTTTTTGCACACATATTCACTTGTACTGTTCAATAAACTGAATAGGTTTTAGGTTTATCTATGAAATTGGTCCCTAACATTTATGGTTTTCAACTGCACTACAAGGTATACTGCTTTTATCTATGAATTTGATCCCTGACGTTTAAGGTTTTCAACTGCAATAGTACACCTTCTATATTTAGCCATTTCCCGTTTACCCGCCTTTTCTACCGCCGTTCACATAAATAGAGAAAAACCCAACACTAAATCACATGCCATTTTCATCTAAATATTTACACTTTCACTTGGTTTCCAGATAATTGTAAAAAAAATAACAATAGCATAACATCTTCACATGGCTAACAATGAAACTTACACCTGTTCACCAAGTGAAGTATGTTTATCAGACTCTGACAGTGACTTGCTAATACCAACTCCATGGTCTGATGAGTCCAAGAATGAAAAAGGGCAAAAAGGTGGAGAGAAGAATTCGAATGGAAAAGATCCTTGTTTGAGATTGACCTTACGTTCGGTATTAATGCCTTTGATTTAGACAAAGGGACTGACGCAATGAAAGACAAGGTTAGGCAAAAAAAACGTATGTGAAGAAGAGGTTCCTTTGAACAACAACATAGGAAAACAAATTGGTGATTTTGTAGACATGCCTAGTGAAGCAGTGGAACAAGGGATGGATGCTACTGTGCCTGATGAGATTGATGGTGCTAAGGGTGAACAGGTTCCAAACCATGTTGTTAACAAAGGTAACCTTGAATTTCTGGTTTGTAAAGAGGTTGCAAACCCTCGTGTTAATGAACTAGTGGACAAAGGAATACCATTAAAGAGGAAAAGGGTGTATGCTGAATAGATGGGTGATGCATTTACTGAAGACGAAGGTCAATGCAAATAATGGGTCGTTTATGGGCTATCTTCTTCTATTACTAATGTTTTGCATCTTAAATTACCCTTGTTTGTATTTCTTGTAGTTTTTTGTTCTATGAATTTGTTGGATCATCAAGTTATGCAACTTGTTTCCGTTATTTTGTCTCCAAGGTAACAACATTGGTCAAACAGAGTTGTGGTCAAACAGTGTAATTTATACACAAAACATCTAGAACACCAACAACACATTATAGTGAAATGATTCATTCATTAATAACCAAAACTTTGAATCACGCATTCATCAAAAAACACATTTTAATAGAAAATAATGCATAACCAAAAAAGATAACCCCCCAAGCCGACCTTGATTACAGAGACTTATAAAAGTGAAACCCCTTCATGGCCTGATGGTGCAACTGTAAAGTTGTCGACCTCATCTCCATCGCCCTTATCATATCATCCTTCTGCAGGCCCTTGAGTTCCTGCCTTGTCTTATACGCCATAACATTTGTCGGCAAACGTTGTTCAAGCTCTCCTATAAACGAGCGCCTTTCATCTATAATGTCAAGCAACTGCCTCGTTAAATTGTTGATTTCAGTTGCGACCTGAACCTCCCTCTGCGTCTTCAAGTCGAAATAGACAAGCAGTTGATCTTTAAGCAGGTCTGAATTTGCTAAGAGCCTGAGTTGTTCCAAATTCACGAACCCATTGTCAGCGGCCATTGAAAAAGTTTAGTTTTAGGTTAGTGAAAGGTGTTTAGTAAGTTAAGGAATGTATGTGTGTATTTTAGATATGAAGGACCAAATGCGAGGTGTATTTAAATACAAGTGAAGGTACATGGTGATTAATAGACTACACAAACGAAGAGTCGAGAACGCAGTTATTACACTGGGAAGGTATATGTACAAGTCGGCTAAAATGTTTTTCAAGGACCAAGCGTGCAAGAAACGTGTGGAACATTTATTGTGTATTTTGCCGAGAAATGGAAAACCAATAGAGCATTGAGGGACCAACGGTGCAAGTTACAATAAATAAAAACAACTGGGTAACACAACGGCTATAAAGTCTCTACGTTTTTTACTAGACAAAAAGACAAACAAAGGCAAAATTAGAAAACCGTTTCAAGAATGTCTTCTTCATCTTCTACATTCGGTCCTACAGAGTGTAAATGTGGGCTTCTATTGATGACACTCACCTCTTGGACATATGACAACCCTGCTAGACTATTTAGTGTTTGCCCTAACAAATATGTAAGCCATTGTATTTTCGAGATCTTATTTTGTTAGCTAATCATAAATTCTCTTATTTTTAGAAAAAAGGAATCAAGCACTGTAAAAGATGGTATTGGAATGATCCGGAGTTAGAGAATAAATGGTACATAACTCAATTATATGAGATGCATCTGCTTCTTAATCCCTCGCAAAGAGAAGAACTAGAAAATGAATTAACAAGCCGAGAAGAACTTGCAGTCCTTCAAGTTGAGTTTGCTGATATGGAAGGTCAAATGCAGCAACTCATGGAAGAATTGAAGAAAAGTCAAAAAATGCTTTCTTTTGGAAGTCAACTGCGATAGTGTTTGGGGTTGTGGCTTCGTTTATGTTTGTTATGAATTAATTAGTTTGGTTTTATTTTGTCTAATCAATTGTATGAATTATCCATGATCAGTTGTTTTTCTTGGTGTCAAATGGTAAGAACGTTGGTCAAAGAGAGTAGTGGTCAAACACCGTATTGGTCAAAGAGTTTATTGGTCAAACAGCTTATTGAAGAATTACAGTGTCTTTTGTTTAGACAAAACGGGTGAACGTGTGTCACTTCAGGGATGAACAGTATCACGTACCCACAAAACAACTACAATACCAACAACACATTATAGTGAAATGATTAAATGATTAACAAACAAAAGTTGCAATCACACATTCATGAAAAAACTTAAAGAAACAAACATTTAACGATATATAAACCAAAAGCCAAAAAGAACAACCCCACAAGCCGACCATCTCCCGTTTACAGAGTTCTTCAAAAATGAACCTCCTTATGGATGGACCTGAAGGCGCAATTCCTTCTTCAGCTCAATCACCTCAACGAAAATAGCCTTCTGAATACACTTGAGGTGCTCCCTCGTCTTACAAGCCACTAAATTTCCCGGTAAACGTTCAAGCTCTTATATTATCGTACGCCTATAGTTTACACTTGTAAGCAACTGCCTCTGCCTCGTTAAGTTGGAAAGTTCATTTGGTTGCTGAGCTTCCCTTTGGGTCTGCATGAGTTCCTCCAGATGAACAAATCCATGATCAGCAGCAATAGTGAAAGGGTTTAGGAAGTAAAGGTATGTATATGTGTAATTTGGATTTGAAGGCAGATATGCGATGTGGATTTATATAGAAGTGAATAATATATGGATATTAATTGATTACACAAACGAAGTGTCAAAAATACGCAATTACTTCACTGAAATGGTAAATTTTAAATGCGGTTAAACTGTGACATCGCATCATGCACTTATTACAAGGACCAAGCGTGCAAGTAACGTGTAGAACATTCCTTCTGAAATTGGTGGGAAATGGAAAGCCAATATAACGCATTGAGGGACCAACGATGTAAGTAAAAAAAACACTAACAAAACCACTTCAAACTATTATCAACCAACGGGCAACAGTCATAAAGTCGGGACTTCTTTTTTTCTTAAAAAAAGTAGAAACAAACTCAAAATTACAAAACCATTTCAACAATATCTTCATCTTCTTTAACGGAAGAATCAAAGAAAATTCAACACAGTCCTTTCTTTCAAATGTTAACTGCCATAGTGTTTGGGGCAGTGGCTTCCTTTATGTTTGTTATGAATTACTTTAGTTGGAATTTATCTAGTCTAATCAATTGCATGTAGGGGAAATCATGCCTGCTGCCACAAGCAGGCGTATGAATTATCCATGATCAGTTGTTGTTCTTAATGGCAAATGGTTATACAGATTATTTGACTTTTGCTAAATCATACCAGTGACCCAATTGACTTTCACTAAATCATACCAGTAGACTTTATAAGTCAAACAAATTAACACATTCATCCACAATAATATGACTAACAACCGAATATATTCATTCCATCAACCAACACAAAACCATATTCAACCACATAACTCATTACCTACTAAGAACTTCTAGCAAAAAAGCAAATTCCCTAAACATTCACATTGTACAGTAAACATAAAACCCAAAAATAACCTAGCTGATGATGAGAAATGTCAGCAACTTGCGTCGCTTTTCTTTAACCATAGCAAGGATTTCTTCAAGCTCATTACGTGACCTCAACAACCCTAGGATAATCTGAACAGACCTTTGACACATTGGTGGATCATACCACTTGAGGAAGTTGACACAGGTTGGACTCTGAAAAGATTCGAAAAAGGATGTGTAAATATACAAACAAAATGATTTGTTACATATTTTTCGATCGGATCATACTTACAAGTGTAGGACAACCATAGAAACGACGACCTGGATTCCGATTAGTCCATGATGTCCTAATCACAGCTTCCAAACCACACGCACAACGAACCATTTTATAATTTTTGTCTTATACTTTGCAAACCATCATTTATAATACACAGAAACGAGTCAGGGACCAATGGTGCAAGCGCTAAAGGACAAAAAATAGCAACAGTAAAACACCTGTTGGAAAAAACAAAAAACTGAAGGAAAAAAAATTACTGAGGGACCAACGGTGAAATAATGACGAAAATTTGAAATTACTAAACTGCCCATCGTTGACAAGTCAAACTAACACCCGTTACGTATAACGGGACTTGTGGACCAAACGGGTAAGAATAGTGACAAAAAAGGACTAACGACATCGACCCCCTTTATCTAGGGACTGAATCTGTAATCGGGCCTAACCTTGGGGATGAACAGTGTAATTTACCCTAAAATTAAATAAGAGTATAAGAGCACAGTATATACATTGGTGTGGTGGGGTGGTGTTATGAGCAAAAAGTGATGCCATCTCAACACTTTCTCTCATGACATCATTTTATCACATAACACCAAAACCCTCTCTGTGGCACCACAAAATATGGTACAGTGAGAGAATTTTTATTTTCATTTATATAAAAAAAAAATACATAACTTAAATTAAACTTCATTAATAAAAAAAGTACATTGATGAAAATTCAAATTAAAATAACGATACTTTAAAAAAAATACAATTTAGTGATTAAGGTTACATAAATTCTCGACGATGTCTTGTCGAAGCTCGGTGTGCACTCTTCTATCTCAAACCTGAATTCAAATAGGGTCAGGTTCGGGTATGAAATTTTTAACCTTTCTCAAACTTTGAACAACCGAATTGACCCGACACACAGCAATAACAACCCCATACCCGACTAACACCTGTAGTGACAGATTTCCTTTGATGTAAAAAAACAAAAAAAAAAAGAAGAAAAAATACAACAAAAACAAGAAAAAAAATATAAAACAATTTCCAAGTAAATTAAGTTCTTTACTTTTTGATGGCATTCTAATCCTCTCATTTTGACAATTCTTAAAATTTTAAATTCTTTCATTTGAGATTCCAAACGCAATATTTGAATGAAATTAAAATGCAAATGTTACGAAATGCCCCAATATATACCCTAACCAAACACAACCTAAAAATGCTCAATTGTTTTGTCATAAACGAGACTGCTGGTTTCAACATTACCCGTATGTTTGTATTTTTATTTTTCTTTTCCTACGACAGTCTATACCTTCCAAGTCAAATATGTTCGACAAATTCGAGATTGTAATGATGACTTGATGTTATGTCGACCAAACATTTACTAAACTTACGCTATACATATGTCGATAGAATAGTTTTTGATATTGTCAACTAGTCTTCCCCAAACAAGTATAGCATCCAACATTCTTTAATGCATTATCAACTTATATTTTAAACTAAACAAATGGAACAATAGGATTGTGCTAATCAATAAAGTAACCAATAAAAATGGTGGGCGGAAAAAACTTGGAAATTATATGAAATCTTTTTTAAAGACATATTTTTGTTATCCATAATAAAAAAAAAAATAGAAATAGTGTGGGCATGATGCCGTCTGGCAGCCAGTGGAGCTGTCAGGTGGTGGCTGCTGCTGCTGTCTACGGCTTCGGCTTTATTAGGTGGACCAAATCAACCACCTAACCTTCCTTATTTCCACATCTTTTACTACTTTTTAATATATTCATTTTATATTTTCTTGTGATTATTGGCTCAATTAGTTTATACTGTACTTCCATGTTTATTTAATCGCTAACTGTTTTGACCCAATGTTTTGAAAATCATGTTTTTAATTGATTTGGTCAAGTCATCGGATTATCGGTTTAACCAAGTTGACTACATCCGGTTTTCCCCAACAACAAAATAAAATATATTTACAATGATATAAAAAAAAGTATATATATATATATATATATGATAAAAATCAAATAAAAAGAAAAATATTCGTGAGAAGGATAAAAAGATTTATTTTTTTAAAAAAGTTTTCCAAAAATTCTAAAAAAATTCCACAAGATCGTGTATGTTGGTGCATATAAAAAGTTTTGTGAAAGGAAGTTTATTCTAAACGTTGATAGTTTTGCCGAAAAACATTATGAAAAAAACGTTTTTGTGCATTAAATCGTTTTTTTGTGCTACAAAAAATTCGTTTTGTAACCCCAACTTCTATACTTTTGCATCAAAATTTATTGCGCAACAAACTATTAACAAGTCGAAATATTTTGTGCATCAAAAATTTTTGTGCATCAAAATTTTCTTTTTATGCGCATAAAAAAAACGATACAAAGTGCAAAATTAGAAAACTCTTTTTACAAAAGGATTTTATCACCAACATACCAGATTAATGGAATTTTTAGCATTTTTTTCGAGAATTTTTCTAAAAAAAGTTTACTTTATCCTTCTCAACGAATTATTTGTCTTTTTATTTTAACCATCCGATATATATATACTATATTGTATATAAATAAAATATAAAATTATATATATATATATATAATATATAAATTATAAATGCAGAATATATTATATATTAGAACCTAAAACCGATTTACTAATAAATATAACATTGTAAAATAAAATTAATTCGCAATATATAAACTATAACTTGCATTATTGTTAAAACATGCAAAAAAATAATCCGACACAGGGTTTCTCGAAACCGGCTGACCGGGCCTCTTCATACCCGCGGTCCTCACCAGATTTCGAAAATATAAAACCAGGTTAAATTTGACCGGTTGAACTGACCGGATCAAACCAGGTTTTAAAACATTGGTTTTATGGGTCGAACATGTTGGTGAGTCAAGGTGCAAAATATGAAGGTCTTGTGTGAAGCGCTTCACCTAACAAAAGGTAAGGTGAAGTAGGGACCATCTCATTGTTGTTTGTGAGTGTGTGTGGGGTTGGCACGCTAAAATGCAAAATATAGAAGTGTTGGGTGAAAAGTAAGTAAAGACCATCTCACTTCATAATTTTTATGTTTTATTAGTTTTGGCACGTAAAAACGTAATAATATTATATAATTTTTCTTCACTTGTTAGTTTTGTGTATTCAAACTGTTAATTCTGACACTTGTTAAAATCCAGTGAGTAAAAATAAAAATAGAAATTTATAATAAGAGGAAATAGCATTTCTTAGCCTCCAAAATAACATGTTATAGAAATATGATATCTAGTTAAAAATACTACAACATCAAATCCTAAATTGCTAGAAAATTCAAAAGCGGTCAATATTCGTATACATGGCAAAACAACAAACAGAAAACTAGAAACGTACTAAGACCAAAGTATGTTACCGAGTTCAAATTTTACCATACATGAAGAAATGTCTTAATTAAGATGAAAAAGGAAATCCTGTTCAAAAAAAAATGAAAAAGGAAATATCATGGAAATCATGTCGCCAAGGTTGTACTTTTGACTTTCATATGCAAATAATGATGTAATGTTACTCCTTTTTTACAATTTTCTATACATATTTATATACTTGGAGCGCTCGATGTCGTGTGCTACAGAGCGCGTCCTATGACGCGACACAATAACCTTTTTATTTGCCGTTTATTGAGTTTAGTATGAAATTGAAGGAGACATATAATTTAAATGATTAAAAGAAAGTGTTTTTGTGTTAAACTATATGTTCAAAGTTATAAAAAAATACCATCACTTTAACACCGTCAGATAACACTATATACTCTTGAAATTTTGAAACATCGACTTTAATATTCTTTCAATATATGTCTCTCCTAACATCTCGATGAGAAATACTAGAACCACAATATTTTGCAAAAATATATTTACACAACGATATGAAGTATTTATTATTTGAGATGTATAAG
This sequence comes from Tanacetum coccineum, assembly GCA_026074375.1. NCBI lineage: Eukaryota > Viridiplantae > Streptophyta > Magnoliopsida > Asterales > Asteraceae > Tanacetum > Tanacetum coccineum. The sequence continues at coordinate 24,367 of BQNB010023538.1, forward strand.
AGAGGGAACTTAAATGTAAGAGAGATGAATCCACAATTTATAAAACATGTTATTTTCAAGATATTTTTTAGTAAATGTTACGTGGCTCTAGTGTTGCTCCATGTCAATAGTGTATATTATGTATAGTATACCAAAAAAATATTTGTTGTGGCCTTGTGGGTTTAAGTATGTGTTAGTACTTTTGGTAGGATATGAGATGGGCTTAGATCACTTGTATAGTATGGGGTGTTATTCGGGTTGACTTGGTCGGGTTCGAGTCAATTCGGGTTGGGTCAATTTACGTTGAGGCTAGAAAATATACTTGAAATCGACCCTATTTGAAACTCGGGTTAGTCAGGTTCGGGTCTATTCGGGTTCGGATCAATCCGAATATAAGTAAAATAACTAAGAAAATTGATTGCTTCAATAAGTTTAAAATGTAAAAAGTGTTAGTCGAGTCGAGTTAGTCAGTGTCAGGTTAATTCGGGTCGATGTTAAAAGAAACATACCCGAATCCGATCCTATTTAGAACTCGAGTTAGTCGAGTTGATCAAAATAAAAAATTTAACTCGAGTGAGCCGACTCGGATCCGACCCAAATAAGCTTTATTCGGGTTATGATGTGTTTGTGGTTTTTAACACCCCTAAGTTTAAGAGGGAGAGGTACCCTCAAGCCATAGTCTGGCGCCGAGCTAACAGCTCAAAAAAATTTCGCGTCGTCGACACCGTGGTTGGCGTCATCGTGCCTCGCGCCGTGGCCACCAGCCAGCGCCAAAGGTATTTCTTTTTCTTTTTCTTTTTTTTTTCTTTTTTTTTTGAATTTGTATACGTTGGCAACGGATATATAGCCGTTTTTTGAATTTAATACCCACTTTTTTTAATTTTTTACCCTTTAAAAATTCTATAAATACCTCTTTATTTTACCAAACTTTACACACACTTCCAATACCATTTCTACTACACAAATATTAATTTTTCATTCAAAAAAATTCACTATGGATCTCAACTCTCCCAAAAAAACCATCGTTGAAAAATACGATCTTTATTTTCAAGATGATGCGGAGCGATACACGCGTACTTATGAAGCTTATGAATAATTTCTAGCTATGACAAATCAAGAAGCCGAGGGTTCGGGCTCGGGTATTAAGAGGACGCGGACATACATTTCACGTGATCGAGAGGAGGCGGAACAACGCCTACTTGAACGAGCTTTCGGAGTTCTACAAGGTCGTTGGGGAATTATACGACAACCGGCACGTGCTCTACAAATAAACACGTTGAAAAGAATCATGTATTGTTGTATAATACTGCATAACATGATATTGCAATCGAAAAAATTCGAATTATCGAATTTTAAAGATATGTTCGTTAATCCAGAGCCGAACATGCAACGAACTTGGATCGAACGATGTGATTTACATGTTAGGAGAAGCAAAGAACATCGAGATAGTAAAGTGCATAACGAGCTTCGACACGACCTCGTGAATAATCTGTGAAACCTCGATCACTAAATTGTATTTTTATTTTTATGTAATGTTTTTTTAATTGTAGTGTTGTTTTAAGTTTTATGAAGTTTATTTATGTTAAATAATTGGGTATTTGTTATTTATAAAAAACGAAAAATCATTATGGCTTGAGCCAACAAAGAAGACACCTGAATGTAATGTCATAGCATTTTTTACTGACGTGACAGTACTTTTTTTGTTACGACTTGAAGTCATAGCTCATGCTTACCTATTGTTATAAGTACGAAGAGATGTAAAGTGGACCAAGATGGCGTGTAAGGTGGGGTTTGGACTGAGGAGCTGTTGTCCACCTTAAATGTGCTCCCTAGGGCACATGTTAGAAAAACCCAAATATAATATCATAGTATTTTTTAATGACGTGACAGTACTTTTTATGTTACGACTTGAAGTCATAGCTCATGGTTACCTATTGTTATAAGTACGAAGAGATGTAAAGCGGACCAAGATGGCGTGTAAGGTGGGGTTTGGACTGAGGTGTGGGTGGTGGGGCCCACCTCTCTCTCTTAATATTCAAACCTCAAATCCACACCGCAGCCTCGTCGAGTTTTTAATCTTTGTCTGTCCTAATCCGACACGTCATCTTTTCTCATAGCCGCTCACCATTTGGCCCTACCCTCCATATTCTCATTTCACTATTTATTTCTTATTAATTTTTAGTTACTTAATTATGTTATTCCGGCTATCTATATTTAATAACTACACGTAGAAATACACGTAGCTTTCACATTATACATTACGAATCACACCACTTCATTCGCGTCTAATAAGACAAATGGAAGATTAACTTTTTCGTTATTAATCCGTTTGACAAGTTTCTTACCTTTTCGGAATCGTCGTGAAATGTATTGTCTTATTAAAATATAAATTAAGTATGTTTTTTAAACACTATGGGACAGAACGTTTGGTGACTTTATTAAGTCTATTTTTTAACCTTTGTTTTTAATTTTTACACTTTATAACTTTAACAAAAGGGTAACAAGTCTTTTTACTACCCATATGAGCTTTATATTACCGATTCCATACAATATGTGTATAAAGCACATAAAACTATATTTTGCCAAGAAAAAATCCATGTTTACAATTCAACATAACCTACAGTGTATTTCACTAAAATAAATCATCACATATGCATATAATCATATAAATGAAAAGTTAAGGGCTTAAGATAACCTTAATGAGATGATGTAGGATGATGACAAATAAGTGCTAAACCCTTGTTTAGACTTTAAACCCAAGATTATAACCAAGAAAACCCTAGTTTCCAAATGAAAACCCTAATCTTGATTTCTTGATTAATACTTGAAAAAGGTAATTCAATGCTTGGAAACACCTTAGAATATCGAGATGGATTGTAAAGAAGTGTACAGGTTGTAGAAAATTTTGTATGTTTATATGTATGAGGTATTTGAGCCGTGGCAAAGAGAGCACCAAAGGAGAGGATTTTGCTATTTCTAGTTAAGTGTAAGACTTGTATGTTTTTCTATCTCAAGTATACATGTATATAAGGCAAATCTTGGTCAAAAAGTATGAAATAGTTAGTCAAAGACAAAGATGAGTAAAATGGGGAAGACCAAATTGGTCAAAGGGAACAAGGCATGGTTAGGTTTAATGAGGTATGTATGTACATGCTCTAGTTAATATTTGTGTTCTTATGTTCCCCTAGATGGAGGTTATCCCATGGAATTAAGGAAGAATGACTAGAAATATATTTTTTTTGTAACTTTTATGTATTGGGTATAAAAGTGGGTATTTGTTTGAAAGCGCCAGAAAAAGTTTTTGGTTCCAGAGTGCTAAACGAATTATCCGAAACGTATTTAATTTACTACCCCATAAAGAAAGATATAAAGTTTAATTATTACTTTTGAAAAAAATAATATAATGATGGCTTGACATAAACTTTAATTTGTTTGGTGCCCGTTTACGTTGATTGTTGATTTTTAGTTTACGTGATTTAACGTATCGATTAAAATTAAAAGCGAACGCGTACGAGAAAATAAAATAAATAGTGAATTTAAATAGCGTCGTAAATGACCTGAAAATACGAAATGTTACACTAATCACAGCTTCCAAACCACACGCACAACGAACCATTTTATAATTTTTGTCTTATACTTTGCAAACCATCATTTATAATACACAGAAACGAGTCAGGGACCAATGGTGCAAGCGCTAAAGGACAAAAAATAGCAACAGTAAAACACCTGTTGGAAAAAACAAAAAAAACAAAAAAAAAATTTACTGAGGGACCAACGGTGAAATAATGACAAAATTTTGAAATTACTAAATTGCCCATCGTTGACAAATCAAACTAACACCCGTTACGTATAACGAGGCTCGATGGACCAAACGGGTAAGAACAGTGACAAAAAAAGACTAACGACATCGACCCCCGTTATCTAGGGACTGAATCCGCAATCGGGCCTAACCTTGGGGATGAACAGTGTAATTTACCCTATATATTATTTATTTTTAAATAAATATAATATTTTTTTATTATAATAAAAGAAAAAAAAATATAAACGAGAGACGAAGATTAATAATGGGCCCACACTAATAGATCTCTTTCATAAAAGGAGGAAAGTACCATAGGATTTGCTAATAGCAGATATTTGACACTCAGTCATAATTTTGGGACCCACAATTAAGGGTGTTATCGGGTCGGGTTAACGGGTCTCATCAGGTCGGGTTGAGTCGGTTTTGATTTTAAAAACCTCACCCACAACCCATCCTGATAAGGAATCGGGTTATCGGGTTCGGGTGGTATTCGGGTCGGGTCTTATCGGGTCGGATGATTCGGGTTATCGGGTTATACTACACATGAGAGCTTCTATAAACAACTAATGTCTTACATTGTTATCTAATTAAATAAAAAAAAAATGACGTGCATTGTAATATGATATTCGATTAAACAAAAATGATACTTATAAAAAGAGTAGTAAACTATTATTTGGATCATATGGCCAATTTTTAAATTTAAATGACTAAGTTGTATTCTTATTTGCAAGTTTCTTCATTATTAGCACTCAAAAGTCACAAGACTTCTGTATTCTTATATGCAAATTGCAACAGTAACACTAACACTAGTATCACTAATAATGAAGACGAAATTTGAAACAAAGCAAATGCCAAAAGCCCATTTTAACAGTACACAAACGTATGCATGTTGCAGAGTGCAGACCAATATTGCATATTGCATATTGCTTTTCCACAAAATGAGCAAATAAACAACACACGATTTTTAGACCAATTCTCGTTGTATGCACTACAATAAATACAAATATTTTTCCAAGAAACTAACAGATTCATGTAGTAGGATATTAATTCAGTAAAAAAATATTTCTTAAAAAAATAGAAAATTGATTTTCGGGTCTTATCGGGTTGACCCGATAACCCGATAAAAAAATTAATTCAACCCTAACCCGACCCGATAACACTATCGGGTTATCGGGTTCGGGTCAAAACAACCCGACAATAGTTTTCAACCCGATATCACCCGACCCGATTAGCCTTATCGGGTTCGGGTTCGGGTCGGGTCAACCCGACCCTACTGACACCCCTACCCACAATGTCATACTAAACGATTAAACTTGGACTTCATGCCAAATTCAACACACAAAAGCGTTAACCAAACGGACCCTAAATATGTGAAACGGAGGAAAAGTTGAGTCAAAACTAGTCAAATGAATAGTGCGATATGGATGTAAGGGCGTGTTTGGTTTAGGGTGAGTGGGGTTAGGATTAGGGACTCATGAACAAAAAACTTGTTTGGTTAATTGTTTAGCTTTAAGATTTGGGTCAGACTCCTATAAAATGATACTATTTAAATTCCACAATAAGAAGTCTGGTTTATAAATAATTAAATATGATGGGACCAGTTGTAGGATCATGTTTTGCCCCTCTCTCTCTGTGTCTGTTTTAAATTTAAAAATCAATATATTTATTTTATAATTTTTATAGAATAATAATTTATTTATTTTATAATATATTTTCTTTCTTTTATATCAAATACAATAATCCTAACCCTAAACCCACAATAAACCAAATAGGCCCTAAATATTAGAATAGTGTGGGAACCATCGGAACAATAATAAATCTTACATATGTTTCGGGTTATAAAAGGGTCAGTCAAGCACTCAAGCCGTGTGGACCATCAAAAGTTCAAAACACGCTCACGTGCACCTATTATTTAAGTTACATGCCAAAAAAAGAAGAAAAAAAGTGTTGTTGTCTAACTAAAGTTTTTTTATTTACAGATTAGCCCATTAATGTTGATCATTAACAAGTCTACTTGAATTCGTATTTTGAGGCTTGTTTAGTAAGTATCAGCTTTTTCGGTTCATTTGGTTTTGGTAGTTCGGTTAAAGTTTTCTTTTGTAAAACCGAAAATCAAATCAAACCGAATCAAAAATCAAATTTAAATTCAGTTCGGTTTTCGTATCAACCCAAATTTCATATTATTTTTTTTGAACGGCGGATTTTATTGAAACAAAAAGACTAGCAAGAAGCTAGAAATTACAAAGTAACAAGATGCGGGTTTTTAAGCCAATATACCCTCGTTTAAAAATTTGATTACATTAATTTTTAGAAAAAAATATTTATCAAGTTTAGAAAGTGTTTTATTTATATTAAAAACTATATTTTAAAGGTCTTTGTATGTATATTATAGATATATAACAGAAGTATAAAGTTATATGATCACGTGCTCGAGGATTCGTCCCATTTATTCTTCGGTTGCTCTGTGGCGAAAGATTCAGAAGTTAATTTGTAGATGGTGGAATTTGGATGTTCGTCCTTATGAGTCGTACGAAGATTGGCTCTCTTGGTTCAAATCTATCCGTTTAGGTTCTAAGACGAAAGAGGTGTTGGAAGGCGTGTTTTACGTTTCTTGGTGGAGCCTTTGGAACTTCAGAAACCAATTCCTTTTTGCGTCTCCTATTCCCCGAAAGGATGCTATTTTCGACAATATTGTTTTACGCTCTTTTTATTGGTGTGTAGCTAGATGTAATAGAACTTTGAATTGGGTTAGTTGGCTTCAACACCCTTTTTTGATTCATTTGTAATTTTCTAGCTCCTTGCTAGTGGTTCTAATAAAGTCGCCGTTCAAAAAAAAAATCGGCTCGGTTTGTTTTTGACAAATTTGGTTAAGTTACAAATTTGGTTTATGTTTTCTCAGTTCGGTTCAGTTTTCAGTTCCTATGGTATTACCCAAAATTGTGAACGCCCTCAATTTTTTATGATACTTTTTATTTAAGAGATTTTATTTTGTATATTTATCTTTCTTCCCTTGTTTTCTCTCCGGGGAAGACTCTTCTTTTTTAAAAAGAAAGTGTTAGTTGTCAAAAACATGATATTACGCATGATTGTTTTTTTTAGACCGCAATTTTTATTCACAACCTATACGACATATCTCACAATATATTCCACACATGCTTTTAGCGAGGCTTGAACTCACAACTTCTACTCACATACCTAAGGATACCCTTGGTGACCAACTAAGCTAACCCAGTTGGTTATACGCATGATTGTGTTATTTAAGGGTTTGTTTAAGAGTCTAAGTACTATTATATACTCACATACTTAAGGATACCCTTGGTGACCAACTAAGCTAACCCAGTTGGTTATACGCATGATTGTGTTATTTAAGGGTTTGTTTAAGAGTCTAAGTACTATTATATGTCTTATTTGAAACTTTTAAATAAGATGAATTATTTGAAGGGTTGTTTAAGCACTAAGGTCTTAGCTGAAAAATCTAAAATAATAGTCCACGAATTATTCCTACCTTTAGTTGACAATGAATGCAAAAAAGTATTGACTATTGGCTAATGAATTTGTATATCACCTACACAACCATTTCCTCAAATTGACTTTTAACCACAATTCTCCGTATTATTTTTTTTGACTTGACTTCCAACTACAATACAACACTATGTTGTTTCTAAGAGTAACGGAGTACGTCTGGATATCGTCACATAATATATTTATTGGGTCAAACTCACTTGTGAGTTTCAACGATATATTGTTGGATAAAACTTTTATGGTACAATCACTTAGAATTATTTAATCATTTTATTTTCGTTGCAAAAAAATTACACATGTTTATATAATTTGATTTCTTACATTTACATATAACTAAATTGTATAACCCAAATTGATGACGTATAGAACGAATAACAAGCTTATCGGGCTTAATTCGTACTATACACATTTGGGCCCAGGCCCAACACAACAAAACATACGAGCAGCCATTAAACCCAGAGATAGGCTGGCTGCGGCTCGGATGTCTCAAGACGGACGCAGATAAGATACTTTCACAACACGTATGCGGAAGGTGATCTTGTTAGCAGACGTGTGTGTATGGCCCAAAGGCCTGTGCTTATGATTAGGCCCAATGTGTAGTGTATATATACATTGTATTGTACTCATTATCTGTCAAAGGCCATTGTAGCAACTTCGGTGTCCTAAAGCACATCGAAGAACCTGTCACCGAGGCCTCAACGTCGACTCCACCAACGGACGAATGGATCACGGCTGATTCCATCGTCAAATCTTGGATCTTTCTCACCCTCTCTTCGACCCTTCGAAACGAGGTTGATTAAAGCAAATCTAAAACGGTCTTAAAGCCGCTTGGGATGACCATTGAAACCATTTTCACTAAGAAAACAAACGCACCCGCCACCATCTTCCTTAAAGGAGAATTAAGGGTCATTCAAATGGGAGACCAAAACTGTGATGAATACTTTTAGGATCGAGGCTTATCCTCACCCTTCTTACTGATTTAGGTTCGGATTTGTCTGATGACGATGTAGTCAAATTCGCCATCAACGGTTAAGTGATAAAAATTGGGAGTCTCGCTCAAATCATAGGCACACATGGTTCCTTTCCCTGACTTGGCTATTGTTTCGATGATGTCGGCAAGGAGAGGATGAGCTTCGTTTCTCGGTCTTCTGTACTCCTACTGAAGCCGTCAAGTGTAATCAATAGGATGAACAATCAGTGGAACGGGACAACCGTCCACAAAATTCACTGTGGCTGTGTTCGTAATTTTGATCGTGGCTTTTGTCGTTTTAGGGCGATGCTTGTCGTTTCCGTCATGACTCCTCTCGTTCCTCAGGTTACTCTCGCAACAATATTAATTCTACATACTCATCGCACCACTCAGGGGACTTTTCCTATGCTTAGCTGGATCTACACATCTGGTGGTTGAATGTATCACAAACTACAGCAGCTTCTGCAACTCTTACAAGGCCCAACGAAACCATGTTGGGCCCAATTTCGGTTTCTATGGCTTTTCAGGCAATCTCGGCCCACAGCTTCCACCAGGCTTCCACGCTGGTCAACAGACGGACCACAAGCCTTCAGCCCACAAAGCAGGTCTTCTCTCGGGTTACTTGTACAAGGTTCGAATCCAGCAAAATGGGCAAAGCAACGCTTTTGCTCAAGCGTTTATACCATGACTTCTTCGGGATCCAACAGATGCAAATTGGGAACATGGATACTTGGTGCGTCGTCTCATCTTAACTCTAATGCCTAATTTAAGTACTCTTTTTAATTCTTGCATGTATCTCGCAGCGCGCGCACGTTGTTGGTGACGCCGAAATCCATTCCAGTCTCCATACAAGGGGCCATAACACTGGACCTATCCTTACATGACCTCTTCACCTAAATAATGTACGAATAATACCCAACATTGTTTAAAAACTTTAATTTCGGCCAATCGTTCGTTAGAGATAATAAATGTTACCAGTGAATTTGAGGAGTTTGGTTTTTTTTCTGTTTTTTTTTTTTTTTTTTTTTTATGTTAAGATACTGGAAACCCGTCAATTTCTCTCGATGTGGACAGCACGGGTGATCACTCTATCCGTCACTCTCTGTTCATATCCTCAAGCTTTTTTGGCTGATTCGGTCTGCAGACGTTGGCACCAACGACTGGGTCATACCTATTCGAAGTGAAGTGTTACGTATTTAGTTTCTAATAATCTGATTTTCTTGTATAGACTACGTCCAATGTGCTTATTGTCATGGTTGTCGCTTGGAAAGCATGTAGCGACTTCCTTTTTCGCTTTCTTAAAAACAGTGGTTAAGTCTCCTTTTGACATTTATTCACTCAGATTTGTGGACTTCTCCTCTTTCGAGTGTTTTCAGGCATTATATAATAGGTTTTATTTTTGATCATTTTTCGCATTACTTGTGGGTGTTCCCTCTTCGTAATTAAGTCTGTATGCATTGTCTAAATTCAATCATTTCCGGCTTTTGTTAAAAAATCAGTTTCAGTGTGATATGTAAATCTTGCAATGTGGATCTATGGATGTGAGTTTGACACAATGCTTACATACAATTATTTGCACCAATGGTATTACATTCGTTTCTCTTGTCCAAAAAATAATCCCAACAAAATTGGCAAGTCGGAACGCCATTGATGTGTACAATTACATACCTAATCCGTACCTTATTATTTCAGCACCCCCCAACTTACCCGCCTACCTTTTGGGTGAAGCCCTTCAATTGGCCGCACATCTCTTAAACATTCTTCCCATCCAATGCGATTAACAATGAGATTCACACAATACCCGTCTTTATAAGACAACACCTAATTATGCGATCTTCGGTATTTCGGTTGTTTTTGCTTCCACTGTTCCTACCAATCACAAACTGAACCCCGTGCTACTCCTCAATTTTTTGGGCTACCCCACGAATCACGGGGGATCGTGTTTGGACTGAAATACGGATAAAATCATTCTAATCAGTCACGTGACTTTTGATGAGAAGTTTTTCAGTATGGATCTATGACTCCCGATGCCTCACCCCATACAATTTCATTGTCTACCGATCCTTATTTAAGAATAATTATTTGCTTCCATAATATGCCCACTATGCTTGGGTGCCTTACCACGGTTGCCCAGAACTCGACAAAAACCCCCCCACCCCACACACCACCCCACCCCCATAACCACCCACCCACAAAACCCCCCCCAATCCCCCCCCCCCCCCCCCCCCCCCCCCCCCCCCCCAACAACATAAAGAACCCCCCCCCCCCCCCCCCACACTCCCCCCCCCCCCAACACCGCCCACAATCTCCTCACCAAAACCACTTCCACCCACTTCACCTTTATGCCGCCAAACCAATCAGCTCCCACTATTCACTCCACTTTCAGCCCATTCCTTCCGCCCCTAATAACCCAACACCCCCCCCGAATAATCTTCCACCCACAAACAGTTACCACCACTCCTCCCCCGGTTCCCTCACCCGCTACCAATCAAACCCAAACTGCAAATCCCACTTCGACTCACTCCATGGTTACTCGTTACGTGTTGGTACTAATCGTCCTACTCAATCCGATTATACTTTATGTTGTGTAAACTATTTCCCTATTCCAAAGTCCTACAACCATGCTTTTCAAGACCGCTGGTATCAGTGCTATGCTTGATGAATATAATGCTTTAATTAAAATATACTTGGAATTTTGTGCCACGACCACTCAGCGCTCTCGTCCACTCTCTCGTCTCGCTCTCTTAATGGCTCTTCTTTCCCCTTCCCCCATAAAATACATTCACCTTTCGTGCAACTAAATCTTTACAAGGCCCTCCGCCCTCTGTTTCTCTGCATCTGTCAGCACAATCGCCACCTCACCCATGACCATGTCGATCGTAACTATGAACTACCCAGCCCTAATGAATACAACCGGCTACCTAATCTTCTTCACCCCCCCCCCCCCGGTACACTCCCTAGCCCCTTGCTCTCCTTTAGAGATACCACCACCCTCCTCCCGCGCCCGCCCCCCCCTTCCACAGTTGCTGTACCCGAATGAATTTTCTTACTTGGCCCTACCTTCATCCCGACCGAACTGTATTCACACTGCCCCCCAGCAGCCCCTCCCTGCCCCGTATACGGCGGATCACAACCCCCACCTCCTGATATGTTTGACTTTCCCCCCCCCTACCCAGCGACCTCCCCTCTATATCGCGGGTCTAAGAGCAAGCCCTTCGGGCATGGTTTCAGTGATTTGTCGCATATGCTGCTCGGTTGGTTTCTTAGTCTTAATAGAGAGTGACACGTCAACTTTTTCATTTACAGGCGGGGAGTCCGATACAACTACTTGCTTTTGTATGTTGATGACAATTATATTGACTTGCTTCTTCTACAGCTTTCTTCAGAGTATTATTGCCACTTTACATGCGAGTTCTCTATGGACTGTTTTGGTACCGCTGATTTATTTCTTTGGGTATTTTCTGTGACTCGCAATAATTCAGGATGTTTCTCTCTCAACAGAAGTATGCTCTGAGCTACTTGAGAGTTACTGGCATGACTCACTTGTAATCATTGTCGTACTCCAGTTGACCCGGATTCTAGCTTTCTGCTAATGGTGATCCTGTGGTCTGTGCCTACCTTATATCGCAGTCTTGCTGGGGGCCGTCTGTATTTGACTTTCACTCAGCTGATATATCTTATGTGTGCAGAAGGTTTGTCTCTACATGCATGATCCTCGAGAGCCTCATTCTCTGTCTCTTTAATTAAGAGGATGTTGCGGTATATTCGTTGTGTACTATGCCCTATGGATTTACGCTATTTCGTCCACCACATCTTCTTTGGTTGCTTTATTCTGAGGCAGATTGGGCTGGGTGCCCCAATACACGTCGATCTACCTACTGGTTATTGTGTTTTTCTGGCCAACAATCTATCTTTCGTGGTCTCCTCAAAGTGGACAAGTTACCTTTCTCGATTCCAGTGCTGAGCTGTGAGTATCGGTGGTATGCTTATGCCGTTGCTGAAACTTATTGGTTTCGTAATCTTTTACGAGAGCTTCATACACCATTGTCTACGCTACAACTAGTTTATTGTGACAATGTAAGTGCCGTTTTATCTCCTATTATAATCCCGTGCAACATCAACGACACGGATGCATATGAGATTGATATTCACTTTGTAGTGACTTGGTTGACCGTGGTCATCCGAGTACTTCATGTACCTTCTCGTTATCTGTATGCAGATATCTTCACCCAAGGCTTGATGATGTATAGAACGAATAACAAGTTTATCGGGCTTAATTCGTACTATACACATTTGGGCCCAGGCCCAACACAACAAAACATACGAGCAGCCATTAAACCCAGAGATAGGCTGGCTGCGGCTCGGATGTCTCAAGACGGACGCAGATAAGATACTTCCGCAACACGTATGCGGAAGGTGATCTATGTCCGCAACCACGATTACGAGCAGATCCTTACCCGACAAGGGTCCCACTCTGGCTACTAACAATCATAAGCGAAATACTAGGAAAACCTAGTATTATGCTCACCTATAAAAGGGGGGTCTCTGACATCCTAGAAGGTACGATTTTCTGACTCATATTTACACACATATGCTTTGACATTCTCTGACAACATGATTTCTTACTCTCACACCGGAGCTTAATCATGGGGTCCGTCCCCACGGTAAGTGTGACAACCGTGTCTTGAGCCGGTTAGTCAAACCGATAGTGTTGATCTAAGTATATTATTATGTGTTATAACTATGTGTTTATGTGATCTTATGTGAGTTTGGTTATCAATCTATGAGCGTGATCGTCTTATTTTGATTTAATTTATGGTTAATATGGGAATTTCATTTTGTTCACATTTTTGTGACAATGGAATTGATAGTATGATTTTTATGTATGCTAAGTGAGTTAAGTATGTGCTTAAGATCATTTTAAGTTGTATGGGTATCTCATTTTGATTCTATATGTGTGTTAAAGTGTCGGATATTCCATGTGTTCACATGTGGTGATAATGGAAATGATTGACATGTCGCATGTAATGCTATGTCAAATATTGGAAAATTGAGGATTAAGTTTTATGGAAAGTGTGTTATTTTAGAAATAAAATAGGTGAGTGAAATATAGAAGTTTGTAGCAAACTTTCTAAATATAGAAAGTGAAGTGTGAAATGAAAAGTTATTTTTAGAAAGTGTAGTAAGTTGCGTTTATGTAAAAAGGTTTACAAAATTAGCTTAGGTTTTTATAAAAACTTAAGGTATTGAAGAAAATTAATTAACTAATATTTTTTTACATACATATTAAATACGAATTTTAATAAAAGAAAGAAGAAAAAGGTGTTTTAGTGTAACACAAATACTAGTTAGATAAGGATTATGTTTCTTAGTTGTCTACACCTTATAAATACTATAAACATAGCTCATAATTCCTCAATTTTTTTCTTTGTGCCGTGAGTTTCCTCCCCAAAACCCTAGGAAGACAAAAACTTTGATCAAGAATTAAGTGGTGAATTTGTGAAAGATCTAGCAAGGTTTTTAGGTAAGATCATTAACCATTCTTCTTGTTTATTCTTTTAAATCATGTAACAATTAATCTATGATGGATCTAGGGTTTCATATAATGATCTTAGGAAGCTTGGGAATAGATTAGATGTGTGTTCATGCATGTGGCATGATTAGTTTTGCGTTCGATCTTAATTTAGGTTAGAGCAGAATTTAGGGTTGTGTTCACGAGTGAATATCTCCATGATGGTAATAGGTTTTTAAGCATTTCTAGACTCTAAATAGTAGCTTATTGAATGTATTTTCCAAAAAGTCCAGCCACAAATGTTTTTGAGGTATGGAAGTAGGTCAAATGTTAGTTACACTAAAAGTTGTTAGATCAGTAAATACGGGTCAGATTTAGGTCATGATTGTGAGGGTAAAACCTATACTTAAAAGTGGAATTAAGCTTAGCCCTTCCACCGTAGTTAAGTTCCATATGTCTGGATAATCCTGTAAAAATTAGCCTCTGAAAGCATGTCTAAGTATGGTAGTTAGAGTGATATATTTTGGTGTGCAATTAGATCCGAATTAGGACAGTTTTGAAGTTTGATTTTATTTGAGGTAGTTACACATGTAAGTAATACTTGGGAATCACAAGGTAGTTAATATACTCATAAATGAACATGAGTGATTTTTGGTATAATTTATGAAGCTCAGTAAGTAAGGGTTTTGGGTACGTAAAAAGACACTAAAATTCTGCAATTCTGAGTTAATTGTAAGTAGCTAGTGTAAAGTGTTAGTAAGATGGTTAAGGTTGGGCATGGTGTCGGGGTGACCCATAATGGTTAGCTAAACCCTTAGACATCCATCATATGTGTGTTACATGGACTAGAGCTTTTAGCTTGGTCGCGTGTAACCGTGTTTATTTATTTGTATAGTTGCGTGTAGAGATTTGGAAGCTGCGTTTGAGTATCCAGGTGAGTTTCATAGTCCCATTTTATTATGTTTTCTTGGAATGGAAATGATGCAAAATATGTTTCAAAATGTTTTGATTATGTTATTATATGGTTCAAGTTACACATGGACATTTAGGTAGCTATTATATGTTATGTGCTGCATGTTGTATGATGTTGCATTGGTCTTCGCCTACTTTGTGGGTAAGAGGTTTCGCCTACTTGGTGTGGGTATGAACCTGTTTGTGTGCGGATACGGTACCAAGAGTCTGGGATTTGGGGATTTTATTCCTCTCCATGACTATATTTTTGTGGTTTGGATCGGGGGACACATTCCGTCCCAATGGTGATTCTTAGTTGCATGAATGCTAGCATATATAATAGTCACCTTAATTGTCCTGCCATGTTTTATTTTTTTTATATAATCACAGTAATTGATTTAAATCTTGTATTGGTGTCGTAAAACCTATGACTCTCACCAACCATTGTGTTGACGTTTTAAGCATCATTTTCAGGTGAGCGTTATGAAGAGACTGAAGTTAATAAAAATGGCTAGAGAGACCGTTAGGCTGCATTTGGAAGTTCTCATTTAATTTCTCTTCGTATGTTGGTTACTTGAATTCTTGAGTGTTTTTAGTTAGGTTTGTGATACATTATCTTTGTATTTATGGGACCCCTTTTTCATTAATACAAGATGCCGTTCTTTTGTTTTCGGTATTGTCATGACACATCGTGTCTCTTATATTTAGTTATGCATGTAGTGATTCTCTATTGTTGACACCATTGTGTTGTGATGATATCCAAGATGTTACGCCTCGTGTTTCCACCTTGGCGGGGTGTTACAGATTGGTATCAGAGCCTTTGATTATAGAGATGTAGGTGGTTGAGCATAGACTATAACCTAGGAGTCCTTCATATAGATGCATTTTAGGGCCTAAGTGTTTAGTATTATAACTGTTATACTTTGTATGATTCTATAATTCACACAAACATGAACTAGAGAGAGAGAGAGAGTTAGAGAGAGAGAGATGGATGGAGAGAATAATGAAAAATACACTAAAGAGTATGTGTCAAATGATTTCTTCCAACACCCTCTCCATGTGTGGAGAGGGTTTAAATATGTCTTACAAAATGCCCATAAAACGGGCTATGGTGTGGGCTTACAGTGGGTAAAGACCCGGCCCAACACCATAAATCATACGATTACTAACAAAACTACGAGCTATGATAAACATGAAAATACATGGGGTGACCGAGTGAACCAGTGAGTGAACCAGTGAATTAAAACCCACTGATTAAATGAGAAATTGATTTGAAAATCAGTCGCGTGTCACTCAGGAAAGAGTTTTTGTGACACATCGAAAGTTTTATAATATGAAATCAAATTTCATCAGAAACACTTTTGTTTTGAAAGATATACACAGTCAATGTGCTCGAAAATCAGTTGTTGAGCACATCGAAAGGTTTTTCAAAAACTACTCGTCAATTCATATACTAGAACAAGTTTGATTCATAAGGAATCGCACCATCGTTTCTTTCCAGTTATCACAAGCTTGATCCTTAAGAGGATCTCACATGTCACCTACCAAGAGCTTGTTTGATGTTGGCTCTAGAAGGATTTCCATCTTCATTGTGAGTACTTTCGTATCACTCGGATGTTCTGGCAATACCACGAGGATAATGCGTAGGACTCTTTAGATATTACTTGTTTTCACAGTGTGTGAAAAACAAATGTAAGTTGAATTAGTGTCCTAGCGAGATATGTGGATGATCTCATGGCTCTAGACTCAATAGTGCATTTTTGGTTTTTAGTAGTTGGAGGCTGGAGCAGACTGCTACCTTTTTAATATCGTATAACTCGGAGTGAGAGAGACGATAAGAAATGTATTGATCTCCGTGAGAAATGAAACAAGAATCCTTTGAGAGATCTTGAGTGGCTAAGGAGGGTTGTGCAGCGTATCACTGGGTCCATGATACTTGTCTTCAATGTCAGCAATCAACCATGTGATTCTGACAGCATATGTATTGACCCGGTTTCTGCCTAATGTTTAAGGAGGGCTGCTTTCTTTTCACCCTTTATCTTAACATTTCTTTTTCATTCTTCAACCCCTTCAGTGCTTGCCGAGACTTCATTACTAGAACCTTGTTGGGTTTATTCCAGTACTAGCTCTATCTCAGTCCGCACTATTCCCTTATTCTCACATAACTCCTTTTGTAATCATACCTAAGGACTTCTACACTAACTAGTGGATTGTCCCTGGGTAGATCCCTCCGGCTCTGGCGGGATCATGGGAACATGTACCTAACCATACCATCCTTATAACTCCGATAAAGTAAACACAGGGTCGGTCTTTTGGTACTGTTCTCTTTGCCATAAAACCATTTGAAAATCAATCAAGGTACGGGCGATGTAAACATCAAAGCATTAGTACCTCGATTGTTTTGATTCATGAAACTGCTCCCCCTCAACATGTGCGTCGATATTTGAAATTGTTTGGCACATGGAGGGAGGAGTACCTGCTTGAGTCTTAATAGATCATATTTTTGTCAGATTTAAAATTTAAATCACATTCTCTCCCCTGATCAAAAATTTCAAACCCTTTGAGATTTAGGATCTCAATTG
Organism: Tanacetum coccineum; assembly: GCA_026074375.1. Taxonomy (NCBI): domain Eukaryota; kingdom Viridiplantae; phylum Streptophyta; class Magnoliopsida; order Asterales; family Asteraceae; genus Tanacetum; species Tanacetum coccineum. Next base: position 41,682 of record BQNB010023538.1, read on the forward strand.
ATTTAAATATGTTAGAAAATTTAGGAGAAAATGTAGTCTGATTAAATACAAGCCGATATTGGAACCTATATATGCTCCCCCTCAATTAATGAGGGATTCTGTTAGTGTCAGTTATGATGAGTTTATAAATGATTTGGAGTTTAACGAGAAACTCATGAAAAATTCATTAAACTGACACATAACACTGATTACCACACTACTTATTGATGTACAAGATTATGACATGAAAAACAGGACCTGGCATGTTTAAATCAAGTATGAATGAGTCATAATGTTCTCTGCAATAGTCTTTTGTCCGTCACTGTTTTCCTTGCACCAACCAGCACTTCTAAACTCCCCTTGAAAAGTCTTTCCAGCAAGAGGTTAAACACATTTGTACATGAGCTTGTGTGGTTGGTGGTGTGGGTGTTAATGCTGTCTTTTCAGTAACCATTGAGATAACAGGGTCAATGAGTGGAGTTCGTTGGACAGCAAGGACCTCTTGAAGAATGGGAACATCCACCATTGATTGAATCTTGAGTTCAGCAGATGACAGAGTTAAATTGGTTTGTACATGGTATGTGTGTAATTACACATACCTTTTACCTAATAAATCGACCCTAAACGCACATAAAATGCCATAAATATGCTTGTTTTTGTGTTTGTACTGTGCAGGTACCGGATATTCACTAAAGGACAAAAACGAAGCCAAACCGGACAAAACCGAGAGCGGAATTGAAAAGAGCGCGAAAAACTGAGGCCAAAGGTGCAAAAGGATTGAAAACGGAGCTAAAACGGACATTTCCGGATCGACTCGACAACGTTTGTGCATTTAATAAAGTCAAGACGAAGTCAAAGTCAACCCCGGGATATGGCGTTGGAAAGGGCATCGAAAACCGAACCCGAAAACCTAAAATGCTAAAAGTGGGCCCACACGTACCCACCTAGTGGGCCCGGGTCAGCCCACTTATATAAACTTTATATAAAACCCGACCCAATTTCCCTTTTTAAATATAAACCCGCTGGCCCAAATTCAATCCTGGCCCAACACAATACAACCCAAAACCCCTTTAACACTGTTAACCCTAAACCCCATATATCCTTACACCGTTAGTCCTTCAAGGACCAACATTGTTAGTCCTTGGGGACTAACTATGCAAACCACAACCTAACTCCAGGGACCAATATTGCAGGATACAAGGACGATCTTTGCAACAATACATTATAGGTTGAGGGACCATTAGTGCCAACTCCCCTAACTTCTATCCAGTTAGATCATCACTGTACATCTCTCCCATTTTTCCCGCCCCTCCATTCTTGGCACTATTCACTCACCACCACAACCTGCCAAACCCCTCACACCACTCCAAAACTTCATAAATAACCTTATCCCACCACACAAAACACCAAAGTCCAGGTTGGCAATCCCATGGTTTTCTATTGGACAAAGGAATGAGACAAGGAAATTGAGGGTCAGGATCTATGAACTTGGGCTCCAAGGAGATTGAAGGGTGTAGATGATGCCTAGAGCTCTCTCACACAAATAGCACAACAAACACACAAGGCAAAGATGACTTGCAGCATATAAAAGGAAGAGAATGAAGACAGTTGTAGTGTGTAATGTAGGAGTAGATTAATTTAAAAATTTTAATGTTTTGAAATTTATGTTTTATGTCATTCAATTTCTGTCTTTTACATTTTCAAAGCCTTGTACCCTCTTAAAATTTTAATGAAAAATTAGTTTTTTATGCTATGCAAATCTTACTTATTTATGACTTTAAGTTATTTTTGTTCAAAAAGCCAATCCCATAAGCTCTTTTAAGCTATTACAATCTGTTTATTTCATTTAAAGGTTTCTCAAAGAATTTTAGCAAGGTTACTGTTTCATTAAGCAAAATGTTGGGTTTAAGCTCTTTTGGATGATAAGCTTAACAAGGAAGAGCTTATGGGTTTAGTAGAAAGCTTATTCATAAGCTGGGTAGGTTAGGGCTCTAGGGAACCTGTACAAGCTTATTTAAGTCCTTGTTTGAGCATAGGACCAGGTGAGCTTCTTTTTCTTATTCTTATAGCTTAATTTACTGTTGCATTGTGTATCTACTTATCTAGTGCTTAATATAGGTTCTTATTAATGTTTTTCCTGTCTTAAATTAACTTAAAATATTTAGTCTATAGCTTTCCTTTAGTTTTATTTCAGCTCAAGTGAATCTGTCCCAAATATAGTCAAGACTGCTTATTCTAGTATGCTTATTAGTTTGTGCTTATTTTTCTGAGTTTTTTAGCTTCATGAAGTCTAGGATAATCCTAGTCTTAGCCTGTTTATTCAGCATTATAAAGATGAGCATAGTCTAATTAAGCATTTAAAAAAGGTATCAAGTTCCCTAAAGGGTGTGTTTGACCATAGTGTTTTAAAACGGGTCATTTTGTGATTTCAAACCCATTGGGTCATTTGGCCACCTTTGACAAGTCTTTTTAAGTTGCTTTTTACATTTAGTTTCAAATTTTTTAAAGTCTTAAGGTTTGGTTTTTGAGGTTCACCATAAGGTCTTTTGAATCTGTCTTGACAAAACCAAATTTCAAAGACTTATTTGATAGTTTTTTAAAAGCAAATTTAAAACCTGTTTTTGTGTGTCTTTTTAAGTGTTAATTGAAGTAGGGATAAGTCACTTTTTAAGTTTACCTTCTATGCTTTCAAATCTGTCAATATTTGTTAAGTTCATCAATCTAGTCTAAAGCCCCTTTTTTCCAAAACCTGTTTTTCAGCTAGATTAAATTGTTATCTAGAGTCAAGATTATGGAGCACAAGCTCACATAGGAGTCTTGTCTCAATCTGTTTTAACTTGCCTTTCAATTTCAAGCTTATGTTCCAACTTATTTAGTGGTTTGCTAATGGCTATTTTTCTTTAAAGGAAACCAAAAATTGCCCTTGTGCAAAACAGCCCATTTGACAGCCCTTTTTGTGGCTTATTTTTATTCCAAACTTTGATCTTTTTACTGTTTTAGAAAGCCAATAAGCTGTGCTTTCCAAAGGTATAAGCCCCAGTCCTTAAGTCAACTTTTGAGTGCTTAAATTTGAGTCCCAAAGTGGTCCCCTAGCTGTTTTGTATGCAGTTTTTGCCCATAGTGCTTATTGATTAATTTAGCTTTTCTGCTTATTTTTATTTGCTTATTTTGCTTAGAATAGCTTATTAGGTTTAGTTGCCCTTTTGTTTTGCTTATTTCCTCATTTTCTCTTGCTTATGTTGCCTTAAAAAGCATAGCAGTTAGCTTGATTAGCCTCTAGCTTATTTGCTTTTTCAGCTTATCTGCCCTTGTTTTTGTGCTTATTTTTTTAGTTTACTTATTAGATATAGGTGCCTTCCTATCTTTGCTTATCTTTCAATTGCATTAGCTTATTTGTTCTTAAAGTCTTTGTTTAAGCCTTTTGTTTCTTAAGTTAAAAATATAAGTTTTCTGTTAACTTAGTTGTGCTTTTTCCTGGCTTATTTGTAGTTTTCATAAAAAGTCCTTTTTATAAAGTTTGTTATTTTAGCTTAATGTTTAAGTTTTAAAAGAAAATTTTGAAAAAAAAAATGTTTTATAAAAAGAGAGAGGCCCAGGCTCGAACCCTGGACCTCCCCCTTTATACCAACGCCCTAACACACAAACTCATACCGCTGTGCTACAATAGCTCATCCGGTATGAGTTTGTTTTATTAAATATATAAGCCCACAACAGCCCAATAAGCCTTCAGCCACTTTTAGCTTAATAACAGCTTATTTATAAGCCGTATTTTCAGTTTTAAATTTTTCTTAGAACCTTTGTAGTATAATGCAATTTCCCTGAATTTTTCAGAATTTTTCATAATCGTTTGATATTTTTTATCATTTATTTTCTTTTAAACTGTTTTTTAATTATAATAAATTAAATAAAAATCAAAAAAATATTTTTCTTTTTTAGAAAATTTTATTTTATCATATTTCACTTAGGAAAAATAGAAAAACTTTCGTAGGGTCATTTTTGCAAGATTTCGTTTTTTAAAGAACGGGATTCGATCCCGTTCTCGTTTTCTTCGCGTTTTTAGCCTTAAACACCTCCGTTTTTGATCTAGTTTTCTTTATTCTTACTTTTTAGTCATCTAAGATTTATTAAAAGTTAAAAATTCACTTTAGGTTTAATTTTTCATATTTTAGGTTTTTAGTCGCGTTCGTTTTTAATTTCCGTTCTCGTTTTTGTGATTTAAGCCTAATTGCCTTAATTTTATGCTCCCATAGACTTAGGATTTCATTCTTATGCCTTATTTATGCTTCCCGTAGAATTTTAAGATAATCATTTGCCTTTTTATGCTTTCCCGTAGTTTTAGGTTTAAATTCCTGTTTTCGCGTTTTTCTTAAATTGCTTTTGTTTAGGGTTTTCTTTTATTCGTTTTTGCATATTATTAGTAGTTTTAGAAACTCAACCCCATATCTTTTCCATTCAAGCATTGATGTTCAAACCGACTTTTGACTTTATCCATTCACGCCTCGTCGAGACTACGACCCGGGAATATTTCTATACTACTTCCGGTTTCATTGATTTTCTTGATAATTATCCTCATTATATATTTATAAGTATTATATATTTATTTATATAAAAAGGGGTTAATTAAAGAATTAATCAATTTTTGGCGCCGCTGCCGGGGAGGCTGTGAAACGATTTTCGTGTTTGTTTGACGATTAGTGTTTGAAGACCCTTCCCTCGTGAAGTTAATTTTCCCGTTTGTGAATATTTTCTTTTATTTATAAAAATATAAAACACAAAAATATTTTTCATTTTCTTTTATTAGTATTAGTAAAGATAAATAAAAAAAACCAAAAATATAAAAACATTGTCCATAATAATAAATAAAAATCATCATCAATATAATGCTTTCAACTGAAGCATTATCATAATAAGTTCCCGAACAAAAGATTTAAAACTTGCCTTTGTGTCACTTGTGAAATACGGCTCACCTTTAATTGATAAACAAACTATAAGAGGGGTATAAGGAGGGTTGTTCCGAGGAACTACGACCCGAAAGGAGAAGGTTTTTAATAGCTTCACGCTTTCCGGCTCCTCCACTCCTTTGTGCGTTTTTCTTTTAGAGAGCTACCGTAAAACGAGTTGATTATTGGTTTAAGTTGTCTTATCTCATTTTGTCCGTTAATAAAATATGTTGCTTAAAAAACTCGAAAAGCAAAAAATAATCTTCTTTTTCTTCTTATCCATTTAATTCTTTTCTTAACCCTCAATTGTTTAATTCTTATGGCGTCACTCGATCGTCGTTTGAATCCCCTTTACGCGATTAAAGAGTGTTCGTCTTATGGAAATTTTTACACTAAAGACTGTGGTTGTTCAAAAGGGAGTCTTGAAGACAAGATTCTTGTTCCCGTACCCGACTTGTCTCAACGACCCCTTAAAATTGAAATTTTTTGTCTCGATTGTGGAGACCCGGTTCATGGTCTATATTGTCGACAATGTGCTCTAATACGAAAGACATTGGAGGAAGTTTTTCAAGACTTCCAAGACACTTCCAAGTCATCCGATGACGATACTAACTTTGTTAATCAAGAGCCATTCGTTGTCAAACAAGGCCCCGGTGTAAATTCTTCACAAAGTCCTCCACAAATTAACCACAATTGTTGTTACGAGTGTGGTGATTCGTTAGATGGAATCTTTTGTCAACGATGCACTTGTAAGTCTTGTGGGAAAGGTGCTCATATTGGTTATAATTGTCCACCGCAAGTTCCGATCATCTCTAAACCGGAACCATGCAACAATCAAACCGTTAATGAGTTCCCACAGACTTTGCCAAGTGTTCACCCGACATCCTGTTCCGGAGATGAGAATTCATTCACTTATGATTCCAAACCTAATTTTGTTGATAATTCTCCTAACGTTTTCAACCCACCTCCACAACCTCCTATGTATTCTTGTGAATTTTGTGGGAACGATGCTCGTTATGGTCACTATTGTACACCTCAAGTTCCGTTTATCTATCCGGAACCGTGTTACAATCAAGACTTTAATTTCCCGCAAGATTTTCATGATTTTCAACAACAATATCCTTGTTGTGAAAATTGCGGGGGACCTCATGAAACTTACCAATGTCAACCAATGAATGAAGACTATTATCATGAGCAAAATTCTTGCTATGATTATAATTCTTTTGGTTTTGACCAATTTTAACCCCCGCAATATACCATCAATCATCCAATCTTTAATGCTCAAAATGACTTTCTCAATTCTCAAAACAAGCTTATGGAGCAAATGACATCCATATGTGATATGGTTGGTCAATATATGAAAAAGAAGGAAAAAGAAAAGCGAATTGCGGAAGAGCAAGCGGCTAAAGATCGATATTGGAAGATTCCCATTTGCTACGATGATGACGAGGACTATACCATTGCAATCACACCCATTTTATCAACCGAGGAGCCCGATAACTCTCTAAGTATGAGGGACGAGCATCTTGACACTATTCCGGTAACGGAATCGGAAGAAGTAATAAAGTCTAGTGTTGAGAACCTTGTCCTAATCCCAAGTGAGTCCGAGGGTATTCCCGACAATATGTGTGATGTGCCTCTTTGTAACAATCCTACCCCTCTTGAAGCTTTCAAAGAACATTCTGAGACTATCATCGATTCCAATCATGATTATTCTTCGAGTGATGACGATTCTTTCTCTAGTAAGGACATCGAGTATGTCGATGCATCACCTTCCGATGCTGAGATCGTCAGCTTAGAGGTGGTGGAGATTGTTATCCCGGAAGTTGGAGGGATTGATAATGATATTCTTCTAACAATCAAAGACGATATCCTTCATGAAAAATTGTTGAATGTCAATCTTCTTATTGCTAACATCGAAGCACTAAAAAATAATCCCACACCATCTTCTGATTTTGTAACCAAACCTTCCTCCACATCTCTTAACCTTTTCTTGGAGGAGACTAACACCTTTGATAATTCTTCACCCGAATCTGAAACTTTCTGCTTTGATTTGGAAGAGAATAGTAGTGGTAGTACCACTACCCGTTCTGATTATTCTCTTCCGGATTATGAAGCCTTCTATGACGATCATATTAAAGAAAAAAGTAGTGGCAGTACCACTACTCATGCTGATTTTTCTCAATATGATTCGTTCATCTTTGATCTTTCGATCAATCCATTTCCTCCTGCCGATAGGAGCGATTTTTATCATGAGGAGTTCGCCGATGAATCTCGCTCACATCATATATCCACCGGAGTATGATTATTTCTACTTTAAGATTGAGCCCGAGTGGGCAATCTTTTTTTTACATATGGTGTAGTGGGGGATATTTTTCCAACACAGAGAACCAAGAGTTTCATGTGCCAAATATTTTGGCACACCATCCCACCCTTGACTGGATCTGGAGTTCATGGTGATCAAGTCCTCCTCTTTAACTCAAGATTGAAAATTTTCTCCGGCAAGTTGAAGTCCCGCTGGTCAGGACCATTTACCATTGTTCAAGTCTTTCCGTATGGCACCGTTGAGTTATCTCAAAACTCTGGGCCAAACTTCAAAGTAAATGGTCATCGTCTGAAGCACTACTTTAGAGGGGATGTCCCTGCTAAGGATATCCTAGATCTCCAAACCTTCCCTAAGGACAATTAAATTCAGGGATTGGGTCAAGCTAAGTGACCCTAAACAAGCGCTTCGTGGGAGCGCCCCATGCTTATCCTAGTTTATCCGTAGTAGTATGTTAGCTTAGTAGTAATGAATAAATGTTTTGTTGTTGTGAGCAGGCTCGCCTCTTCCATTATCCAGGTTTCATGTTTGTACTGTTGTATTGTCCAGGATGTCCTGGATTTTTGAAGCCTCTCGTGCTCGCAATTTTTTGTCCTTCGATCACAAGAACTTCAAATCCTCAGCTTCATTTTGGGAATCCGATATCCAAATCTTATCGACTAACGTTTATCTTTAAGCATACTTAATAAATGGCTTAGGATTTACGTAGAGACCCTTCGTAAAACATTAAGGACAATGTTTCATTCTAGTATGGGGGGGGTGGATCTTCGATTTGATTGTCCCTGCAGCCGTTGTTTTCACGTAATCCCGTTTTTACCACTAAAATTTCAAAAAAAAATGAAAAATTTTAAAAAATTTCTAAAATAAAATAAGTGTTTTGTCACAATTTTGACTTTCCTGGGTAGAATAAGAGTAAATTTTGACTCGATCGAGCGTGTTGAGCTCTAGATTGTTTCTTAACTTTTAGACTAAGCATTCGCAAATATTCGCGAAGAATGAAAAATGATAGTGTTAAGTATGAGCTAGATGCTAAACAAGGATTATTTAGAAATCTTAAGAGCTCATAAGTGTAATTGTCGCCTTTTCTCCCATAAGCTCTTAACCTGATTAATATACGTGCTACTTTTGGAGATTAAACTTAAATCAATAATTTTTATGTAGTATATAGCAAAAACTTTAGCCTTAGTTCAAATTTATACTTGAATTTTTCAAAAAGACGTCTTGTCATCTAAAAAAAAAGAAAAGAAAAAAATGATGATGAAAAATGAAAAAATATAATAAATAAAAACTATGGGCTGATAAAAGTTTGCTGCATCTTGCCGGCTCACAACCGACGTTACAGCCTTCTAAAGAAAGCCCATAATAATCCGAGACTGATAAAAGTTTGCTGCATCTTGCCGGCTCACAACCGATGTTGCAGCCTTCTAAAAGGTCGAGGGTTACAATTGCATAAGTGTTTAATATTTAAGTGTGAATTAATAAATATATCTCTTTTTGTTAAATTCAAATATGCTTTTGAACTTTGGCTATTCTATTTTATAAGCTATGTATATACGGAAAACCTAAGAGTTTTTGAAACCTAAGGTCCGTGAGTCCCGATACTAGTCTCTGTGAGGTGTCAAAAGCCTGGTCACTTAACCGCAAGGTTGGGATGTGCCGAGACGAAAGTCGCTACATGGGATGATCTCGCCTTCAAACTCATTATTCTCGGGTGGAACGTAGAACATGGAATTTTGCAAAACATTGATCCAAAGTTGAAATTCAAAATAGCACATACACTTAAGATATAATAATTGTCGGGAGTGAAAAGTTTACAAGTTGCAAATATGAGTAGTGTTAGCATCTTAACTCATAATTAACGGTGATTTTGTTTTAAGCTTGGTTTGGAATAAGTGAAAAGTCGGGAATGATGAATTTATCCTTTTTGGGGCATTCTCGGATCGAAATGCATCTTGTTCTATGATCCCTAAAAGTTATAAAATAACGAAAGTCAAACGTTCTAGTTTGTTGCTTCATATGAAAACTACAAAAAAAATGAGAAAAAATGAAAAATGCAAAAATATGTGTAGGAATAAGTGTATATATTTAAAAATGGTAAAGATTGGGCTTTTCAAAACTTATGAGTCTTTAAATTCCCCTTGACGAACACTTAGCTACTTTTCGCGGTTATTAGTCGAGGGGGATCGAAATTCTTAGTTTTCTAAGTGCTTACTTCATAGCATTGCGTGAGGACACGGCAATGTCTTAGTATGGGGGATTTTGGTATGTATTTAATTACACATACCTTTCACCAAATGACCCAAAACGTACCAAAAATACATTGTATTTGTATGTTTTCACTTATATAGTGCAGGAAACAGGATATCTGACAAAAGGACAAAAAATCAAGCAAAAACAGACAAAACCGAGCACGGAGTGGAAAAGCGTGGAAAAGCCAAAGTCAAATCGAAGCCAAAGTCAAATCGATGCCAAAGTCAACAAAAGACGAAGTCAAAGTCAACCCCGGGATATGGCGTTGGAAAGGGCATCGAAAACCGAACCCGAAAACCTAAATTGCTAAAAGTAGGCCCACTTGTACCCACCTAGTGGGCCCGGGTTAGCCCACTTATATAAACTTTATATAAAACCCGGCCCAATTTCCCTTTTTAATTATAAACCCGCTAGCCCAAATTCAAACCTAGCCCAACGCAATACAACCCAAACCCCCTTTAACATTGTTAACCCTAAACCCCATATATCCTTACACCGTTAGTCCTTCAAGGACTAACTATGCAAACCACAACCTAAATACACAGGTTGGCAATCCCATGGTTTTCTATTAGACAAAGGAATGAGATAAGGAAATTGAGGGTCAGGATCTATGAACTTGGGCTCCAAGGAGATTGAAGGGTGTAGATGATGCCTAGAGCTCTCTCACACAAATAGCACAACAAACACACAAGGCAAAGATGACTTGCAGCATATAAAAGGAAGAGAATGAAGACAGTTGTAGTGTGTAATGTAGGAGTAGATTAATTTAAAAATTTTAATGTTTTGAAATTTATGTTTTATGTCATTCAATTTCTGTCTTTTACATTTTCAAAGCCTTGTACCCTCTTAAAATTTTAATGAGAAGTTAGTTTTTTATGCTATGCAAATCTTACTTATTTATGACTTTAAGTTATTTTTGTTCAAAAAGCCAATCCCATAAGCTCTTTTAAGCTATTACAATCTATTTATTTCATTTAAGGTTTCTCAAAGAATTTTAGCAAGGTTACTGTTTCATTAAGCAAAATGTTGGGTTTAAGCTCGTTTGGATGATAAGCTTAACAAGGAAGAGCTTATGGGTTTAGTAGAAAGCTTATTCATAAGCTGGGTAGGTTAGGGCTCTAGGGAAGCTGTACAAGCTTATTTAAGTCCTTGTTTGAGCACAGGACCAGGTGAGCTTCTTTTTCTTATTCTTATAGCTTAATTTACTGTTGCATTGTGTATCTACTTATCTAGTGCTTAATATAGGTTCTTATTAATGTTTTTCCTGTCTTAAATTAGCTTAAAATATTTAGTCTATAGCTTTCCTTTAGTTTTATTTCAGCTCAAGTGAATCTGTCCCAAATATAGTCAAGACTGCTTATTCTAGTATGCTTATTAGTTTGTGCTTATTTTTCTGAGTTTTTGCTTAATGAAGTCTTGGATAATCCTAGTCTTAGCCTGTTTCAACATTTTATAGTGTAGCATAGTCTAATTTAGCTTTTAAAAAAAGGTATCAAGTTCCTAAAGGGGTGTTTGGCATAGTGGTTTAAAACGGGTCATTTTGTGTTTAAACCCATTGGGTCATTTGGCCACCCTTGACAAGTCTTTTTAAGTTGTTTTACATTTAGTTTCAAATTTTTTAAAGTCTTAAGGTTTGGTTTTGAGTTTTTACCAATAGGTCTTTTGAATCTGTCTTGACAAAACAAATTTCAAAGACTTATTTGATTAGTTTTTTAAAAGAAATTTTAAAACCTGTTTTGTGTGTCTTTTTAAGTGTTAATGCACTGTTTTCAGCTAGATTAAATTGTTTCTAGAGTCTAGATTTTGGAGCACAAGCTCACTAGGAGCTTGTCTCAATCTGTTTTTACTTGCCTTTCAATTTCAAGCTTATGTTCCAACTTATTTAGTGGTTTGCTAATTGCTATTTTTCTTTAAAGGAAACCAAAAATTGCCCTGGTGCAAAACAGCCCATTTGACAGCCCTTTTTGTGGCTTATTTTTATTCCAAACTTTGATCTTTTTACTGTTTTAGAAAGCCAATTAGATGTGATTTCCAAAGGTATAAGCCCCAGTCCTTAAGTCAACTTTTGAGTGCTTAAATTTGAGTCCCAAAGTGGTCCCCTAACTGTTTTGTATGCAGTTTTTGCCCATAGTGCTTATTACTTAATTTAGCTTTTCTGCTTATTTTTATTTGCTTATTTTGCTTAGAATAGCTTATTATGTTTAGTTTCCCTTTTGTTTTGCTTATTTCCTCATTTTCTCTTGCTTATAGCAGTTAGCTTGATTAGCCTCTAGCTTATTTGCTTTTTCAGCTTATCTGCCCTTGTTTTTGTGCTTATTTTTTTAGTTTACTTATTAGATATAGATGCCTTCCTATCTTTGCTTATCTTTCAATTGCATTAGCTTATTTGTTCTTAAAGTCTTTGTTTAAGCCTTTTGTTTCTTAAGTTAAAAATATAAGTTTTCTGTTAACTTAGTTGTGCTTTTTCCTGGCTTATTTGTAGTTTTCATAAAAAGTCCTTTTTATAAAGTTTGTTATTTTAGCTTAATGTTTAAGTTTTAAAAGAAAAAATTGAAAAAAAAATGTTTTATAAAAAGAGAGAGGCCCAGGCTCGAACCGTGGACCTCCCCCTTTATACCAACGCCCTAACACACACTCCATAACCAATTGTGCTACAATAGCTCATCTGCTATTGTTTGCACACATTATAACTTTATACATTTTTTGCCCAATAAGCCTATGAGTTCTTTTTGCTTTTTTTCCGGCTTATTCAAATAAGCTGGGAACCATTTTGTATTTTTCATAGATTCCTAATAACTTTAGCTACAATATGTAATTTTCTTAGATTTTTATAAAATCATTTAGTATTTTTTATAATTTATTTAGATTAAAATCTTAATTAATTCATAATAAATAAATTAAAAGTCAAAAAAATATAAATCTTTTTTTTAATTTTATTTTATCATATTTCACTTAGGAAAAATAGAAAAACTTTCGTAGGGTCATTTTTGCAAGATTTCGTTTTTTAAAGAACGGGATTCGATCCCGTTCTCGTTTTCTTCGCGTTTTTAGCCTTAAACACCTCCGTTTTTGATCTAGTTTTCTTTATTCTTACTTTTTAGTCATTTAAGATTTATTAAAAGTTAAAAAATCACTTTAGGATTAAAATTTTAATAATTAGGTTTTTAAGTCGCGTTTTTACGTTCCCGTTTTCATTTTTTAAGTTTAAATCCTTTCTAGCTTTCGTTTTTAGGTTTTATTTATTCGTTTTTGCATTTTATTTTGTAAAATTAGGATTCCAATCTAATCTTTGATCATTCAAGCATTGTTCACAAACCTCGACTCGATTTTCCATTCACGCCTCGTCGGGAAGAACGACCCGAGTCCGGTTTTAAACTTTGTGGATAACGAAGTGAGAAACCGATACTTCCGGTAATACTATACTACTATTATTTATATTTCCTTATTTGGTATACTATTTTATTATTTATTTATATTTATATATAGTAAAAGGGAGTATGTCAGTACATATCCAGCTTGTTTCTCTGCAACTACTGCCTTTAGTTTTGTATTCTCAGCTTTGTTTTCCTCATCATTGGAGACATCATGAACTTCCTTAATAGATTAAGAAAGTAAGTTGCTTGAGCTACCAGAATTGTCCTTTGGCTCATCGGGAACCTCTGGAGTAATACCAGATCCTTCACTTGAACCTTTGGAAAGTTGTTGAATTTTATGGTCAAGCAAGCTTCATCTTCATTTAGAAGCTTCCACAGCTTCCCCCCGAATCAGCAATCCTTTCTTAAGTAGATTCACGGCTTTCTTGCACGCCGCATTGAGAAGACTTGATGTGTAAAGCCCAAATATCCGAAGTACACAATTAATTCAAAACCATAACACCAAAGTCAATTAAGACCCGGATGTATGAATTTCTCCTTATATGATAAAGATGATATAGATTGAAACATCAAAGTCAACTAAGTCCCGGATGTCACAATTATACCCTCTAAATAGCCGAAATGATAACACTTAAGGCAACTAAGTCCCGAATGTACACATTTCTTCTTGCAAGATACTGACTATCTAAAGGAATCACCATACTTATCAAACCTATGTGTACCTCTTTTGTTAACAGATTCTACTCCTCTGAAAATAAGCTTAGTGATTGACAGATTGGGAAAATATTAAATGAATCAGAAACATATCATCAACTTCAAGGCTTCTAACACTACGTAATTATTTCCAAACAATCCTAAGCCTTTAAAAACTATGAGGTGTTGGCAATCTTGGTCGTCTGAAGTTTTAAGCCTAAGTCACTGATCATGAAATTATATTTAAGCCCATTAAGTTAATAACTTATGACAACTGAAGCCCTTGGAGTTAAAATAAATTAATTCCCCCTTAAATTATTATCCATTAAGTTAAAACTGTTTCCATATAATTACCGTGACTTGTTGAAGATAATTCGAAAACACTGTCTTCCCCTTGAACAAAGACCCGTATTCTATTTAAAGATCTATTGTATTTGTTTGAGTGGTCGAGATTTCTTGAAACTCTGTTTGTAATGTCGAAAACTGATTCTGATTTGATTAGAACACTTTTTCAAATGGTTTACCCGAACATGATTTATAATCAATATGTTTGAGACAAATCATCCGGGTTATTAAACTTGTACCCATGGCAACCTAGGTCCTTCTAGTTGCAAGTCAAAAGGCGTAAGTTCCTAATTACCATATGTTGCATTCTAAACCTTAAAGGATGAAACAAGTAACATCTAAAGCTTAAATGAGTTAAAATACATTAACTCCCCTTTTAAATCATGATCCGTTACTGTCAAACCTTTTTGTTTACTCCATGTTTGAAAGATCATTTTGAAAGAATTATTAGCACATTTCTCCCCCTCAAATAATGTCCCGTTTTCTATTTAAAGACCTGTAGACATTGTTTGAGTGATAGAAAATTCTTTTAAAATCTTTTATGATGAGAAACTGAGATGACTAATTTGGTTTTTGAATGACAACACCTTTTTCAACACGTGTAACACAAATAATTTTTAGAAGAATCATAGACGAAAAATCATTTGGTTAAAAAGAAGACTTCTCTTCTTGATCAAGAAATAATGCACTGAAGCGTGCATTAGATCAAGGGTGCACGGATATGACGTAATCCATGCCCGAGAGAACTTAATCACCCATTGTTAGGAATAGTCGTCTTTTTGGCGACGTGCTGTCCTCATTTTGAAAACCGGGTTGCATATCAGAAATAATAGCAAGCCATTTTTGACATGTTTTGAAAAACATTTGAAACTTCTGTTCGAACTTTATTTACAGCACCGTGTCATTATTGAATGACATTTCTAACGCCGTAAATATTATCGATGCCAGAAGACATGTCATGAAAAACATATTTTTGGTATTTTCTGATTTTATATTTTTGTATTTTGTTTTTGAAAAGTTTTATAAAAAAATGAAAATCTTTTTGTGTTTTTCTGGTTTTATATATTTACATATGATACATGAAGAGATACCACCATAACTCTTCAGTTTCGTCCGCCAGCTTTTTCATCGTTTCTAGAGACATGCTTTGCATTCCAACCTTTTTCATGAGAAATTCAAGTTTTTCTTGTCCTAAGGTTTGGAGAAGATATCTGCCAGCTGAAATTCTGTACCGACGAAGTAAAGCTCAACCACTCCATTTTCCTTTTGCTCCTTGATTTGCCTTGTTTTTCATAACACCTCCCAGTTCATCTAATTTCACCTTATAAATCCACTTCAAGGTAAAAAATCATCACTTGATCTGGACGAGGTACTAGCTTCCAAATCTCCAAATGTTCAAACTCATGAAGCTTTTCATGGCATCAATCCAACAGGATTTGGTTAATGCATCTTTATAACTTTTGCGTTCACTTGAAGAGAGGAGAGCATCATAGTAGCAGAGCAGGGCTTCGGTTTGTAGTTGGAGTCTTGTGGATACCGGTCTGGAAGGATCACCAATAATCTTGTCAAGCGGATGATCCTTGGTCTATTTTTCGATGTGCTCTTGTGGTTGATTTACTGAATGCACGTAGGTTGGGATAACAATTCGGGAAGAGGATTCTTCAGAACTAGGTTCTGGAATTGGAAGACCAAATTACAGATCATTATCCATGTGTGCAACTTCAATACCATGATCATCTTCTTCAACACTAGTAGGAATAACATGAGATTGTTCTTCTTGAGTGGTTTGTGAGGTACTTGTAGAAGGTGTATCTTGATCAATTCTTGTTGATGAATGTGTACCGGTTGAAACAACAGGTTCTTGAACAACAACTACAAGAACAGGTTGAGAAACACTTGGCGAAGGATTAAAGTACTCATCAAACATAAGAAAAAATACCGAATCCTAATAATTCTTTATTGGTGGAACATTAGGTGTTGGAGAAGGAGGTTGTGGTACAAGCCCTGAACTGATAGGTCCAGGCGTTATAAGTTGATGCCCGAGATCTGGACTGATGTGTTCAGGAGCCGTATGACCATTTTCAAACATTAATCAACATGTAGTTAATTCACACTTCTCCCCCTCAAAAATTGCATATGAGGTTGCCATTTTTGATTGAACAAGTGAATAACGATACAGTCCAAGGTACGTTGACCCACTTGATAACAGAACGAGCATGGAACAAGCATGAGTCATGTTGATAAGAATGGTCAAAAACAAGAAGATTTCTCTTCTTCTGAAGATAAAGCGCACTGAAGCGTACACTTTTCTTTTCTTTTAAGGAACGGGGCCTGAAGTGTTGTCAGCAGACGCCATTTGTCGTTGAAGAGCGAGGCCTGAACTGATGTGAACAGACGTCATCTATCTATGTGCATCAGATTTGAATCTCTTGAATCACTGGTTTATGAGATATCAGTCTTTTCGGCAACCAAACTTTGAGTCTTTCCTTTATAAGATTACAAGATGTACCTGCACTTAAGTTAGTAGTACCTGCACTGACATTAAGAGTTTGATCGCATTCATATGAGTTAGTGATTACATCATTTGAACCATTTGAAGGTTCACTGTCAACTTTGGTTGTGTTATCGGTGAACATCTTTCCAGTAGGTATCCACCTAAGACCAGCAATCTTGAAAATTCTACCCGTCGGTTTCCACCTAAGACAAGATCTAGGAGTGTTTGGTTTCTCATGCACAGCGGAAGACTTCTTGGGAGAAAACCTTTGTCCTATAGCAATCTGCCTACTAGGTTTCTGAGTATGACTCTTTGGTTCAACGGGTTTGGTGTTGTTTCTAGTCTTAGGGGATTGAACCTTAGCACGAGAATTCACCTCTTTCAGGAATTTTGTTATACAATTATCATGATTTGCATTAAAGACACATTTATGACACGTTGAGCAAACAAAGTGTTTGGAGTCAGAAAAAGAACTAGAATTCCTAGAGTGATCTACTAGCGACACACCATTTGACATTCCACAACTACTCTTAGATACAGGCAAACTCCTAGATATTTGATTGTTACTCCTAGGATTTGGTTTGCTACCATTAGTAGTGTTTTGTAGACTAGTAGTATGCATCACACTAGGTTTTGAATTCCTATTTCTTTCTTGTGTCTTTTTCCTAGCTTCCTCTAGATAGTGATTATGAGCCATATCATTTGAACCATACGGTTCTTCTTGACTATTCCTAAATGAGCCAGGTGCAATCACGTGATGAGGTTTTGCAAGCACATATTCTCGAACTTTAGGCAAATAATGAGGAGTGACTGGTTTTGACAAAACGTTATTCACATCAACTTGGGAGGCAAACCGTGGTTTTGAAAAGTTAGGTCGTTCAGATTTAAACGCATTTGGTTGTCTAACAACTGATTGGTTTCTGGGTGGTTGTAAAACCGGTTTCCCCAAGATTGATGGTTTTGCAAACTTAGTATCCACGCTATTTCCTTTTAACTTTCTTAATTCGTTTTTCAATGCTACATTCGCAAAAACCTTTTCCTGAATCTGAGCTTTTAAATCAGCATTTTCAACAGTCTTACTATTTACTTGAGCAATCAGTGAGTCATTATGATCTTTCGTCTGAATTCGTGTCTTTTTGATAGAATCATAAAGTTCTTTGTAAGTCTGTTTTAAATGCTCATTTTCCTTATTTAACTTCTCATTCTCTGCAAGTAATTTAGCCACACTACTTTCTAGTTCAATGTTTATTGTTTCCAAAACATCAATTTCATGTTTAACCTTGGCTTCATTACTTGCTTCCTTCACACTTTTAATTTGATTCTTCAAGTTGCAAATTAGTGTGGTTTTGGCCTGTAGCTGAGCTTTCAAATCATTTATCTCAAAAAATTCACAAAACTCAGGAGCATCCTGGTTTTTACATGGTTTGTTACTTTGAAAACTTTCTTCCTTTTGTTGCATTGAAATTTCAAGTGAAATACAATGTTTTTCAAGTTGTAAAAATCTGTTTGAAAGTTCATTATAAACTTCTTTTTCAACCATATCATTCGTTTTGAGAAACTCAGCCTTAAGCAAAGGACTTTTTGCTTGATATTGTTCAGCATCCTGGTCAATCTCTCCTCCCCTATGACACATATTTGTTGAATCAGGAGTGGTATTGCTATCAACCTTTTCCAACAGATATGTGTCATATATGGGTTCAGATTGCTCAGTATGCTGTTGTTCATTAGCAAGGACATTATGTTGAGCAGTCAATTGTACCTCAGCAAATGGCACTTGGTCATTTACTGGTCTGATATCTGCATCCACAGCATGTGTGATATAAGTCCTTGAGTTGCTGCTTGAATCATGCTTATCAGACTTTGTCCTGCTGCTTTCTGTAATAACCGACCCAACATCCAATGCTTTAACGTCCGTGTTTAAATTAACCTCCACTGTTGTACTCTCAGTGACCAAACTCTCATGTTGTTATAACTGAGTTTCATTTACTGAGTGCATTGTTGTTTTCTGACTCTATCCCACTGCTTTTCGAGATAATCAACCTGTCATCCACTGCTTGAACCGGATTGATCTGAACATCTTGTGACAGTAGTTGTAATCTACCATATGTAATTACAGCTTTATGAATGACCGCTTCAAGTGTATCCAGGTTCTCAAGTAAATCACGTTTGTAAGTATCAGGTTCACAGAACGTGTATTCTTTGAAATCTTTTTGCTGACATTGATTTAGATGTTCTGACAAATTTACCCTTTTTGAGGCAAAAAATTCCTTGAATTATGTTCGGAGTGCTTCAAGGCAAGTCCTTGGATTAACCTCAAGAAGATTATCTCTTTCAAGTTGTAGCCTTAACTGATCTAGATTATGGAACATCTTCACTCTGAAAGTCTGATGCTCTTCACCGAAGAATGAGTGAAATGCTGGTTTAAATGCATCAACAGCATGAGACGAACTATTGAGATAGAGATCACGAAGATGTGTCTCGAGTTGTTCAAACCATGCCATGCAGTGGGAGTGCCTTTGTTTTGCGAGATGTTTCGTCAGTTGCAGCTCTCTCTCTTTTGAATTTAAATTTAAAGATTCCATTAAAATTTGATGTGTGAAATGAAATTAAGGATCTTAAGTAGATTGAGTGATTGAGGTTGTGGTTATGATAAAGAAATTATACTTCATGGGATTTTACAAATCTATGATTTAAACCGAGAAAATAATAAACTTTGACGGGATTTTACAAAATGAAGAAGAAACCGTGAAATGATAATTGTTATGGATCGTTTTTGGTGAAATCGTTGTTGTAAATGAAGAACTTGAACTTTTGTTAACGATTTATAAGCAAAAATGATGAACGGTTACTACACTTTCAAGTTAAAATGATTAACGGTTGATTAAAACACAAACAAGGACTAACGGTGCAATTGAAATCCAAGTTAAATGCTTGACGGTTGTTAATTGAAGTTTTAAGGACAAACGATGCAATAGATTAAAACTAAAAGGCTAAATAAAATAAAATAACTAAAAACATTTTGAAAAAAGAATAAAAATAAAAATTGAAAACTTAAATGTAAAACAAAAAAAGAATAATAGATAAAAAAACTAAAAGTTTAAAAGTGAAGAAGATTGAAAGTAAAAAAGTTGTATTTGAGCTTGCTTTAAAAGACAAAGGGTTAAAAGTGTAAATAAAATAATTTAAACCTTTGATATTGAACCCTTTCAAAATACTTTTGAACTCTTTTGCTTTGAACCTACCAAACTTGCTTGAACTTGTCATGATTTATTTGAACTTTTCCACATTGACCCCTTTCAATTTGACCTTTCTTTTTAATTATGAACCTGATGTAACAATTACAAATGTGTTTTACGTGTGCATGAGAAAATATTGGTCTTCTTCTTCATTTGGAAATGTCATAAACTGTTAACGAATGATTTGTGTCTCGCGAAGACGTGTAGTAATCGTCGATCAAAAGTAAATACACCACGATGATGTACGGAAGACCGCGATCGAAATGATATTAGTTAGAAGACTCGCAAGTAACCGTCACGAAACCGTAAAATCCGAAACAACACGAATCTTAAACGTTTAACCAACCCTCAATGTGTTACATGTGCATATATTT
>BQNB010023539.1:2521-36546 GCA_026074375.1 Tanacetum coccineum
TATGACAAAATCATACTTTATACATTAAATACTAACCAAACCTTCCACTTTTCAGAATTTACAATTTCAGTCCTTCTAGTTTAATTAATTAATTTCTAATTACTTATTATATGTAATTAACCATTTTAATCCAAAATAATATCAATATGACATTTTATACCCCCCAACTTATTTTATACAGAATATAATAAATATAATAACATGTCTAAAACAGACCCATAGTTTCAGAAATTACAAAACAAGTCCTTATACTTTTAAATAGTAAATCGGATAACAAATAAATCACTAAAACCCTAATTAAATTTTTCCCAATCACAAACATAATTATTATTTAATCATTGGCATTAAATACACCTGGAAAAAATAGCAAAACCCTAACCCTAATTTTATTCTTTCCTTTTTCCTTATTTTCGAAAATTAGCAAACAATGATAAATCCTCAATAATAATTCGAATCACTTATAAATTTTTACAACAATTTATCTGAGTTATATGTGATATAAAAAACCTTATAAAAATATAAAATCAATTTTACAAATGTTATTTTTGCCGATTTCATATTCATTTCTAAATTAGGGTTTCTAATATGTTTTAATTATTTCGATCAATATAAAATGCATGAACATTTTTCTAATGCATAAAACGAATTAATATGATGAAAAATGAGTTAAAAAAATACCTTTGATGATTCTTGATGATTTTATGAATTATTGAACCCGGTTGCTTAATTCAAACCCAAAACAATTACCAAAATCGAACAAAGCCTTATAAAATCTTCCCACTATTTTTCCCACAATCCTTGACCTTCAAAGCACCCTAGAAAATTCGTCTTAGCCTTGGAAAAATTATGTGCCGCCTCTTTTAGTTTTTTTTAGGGTTTTGGTATTTCTTGTTTTTAGGATAAATCAAATAAAAATGCATAACAAATATAATAGGGTATTTTGCCGAATTTTTGGGCTTCTAAATAGATTAAAATCAGATTTTTAAGATTGCATAATTTATTTTATATTTATCCTATTTTATTTAGCTTAATTTGTATTATATAATTACATAAATACATATTATTTCAGCATAATTATATATATATAATTATTAATTATTTTTCTTGTATAACATAAAGTATTTTAACCTTACAAAAATTTCATAATTGCTAAATATTGTATTTTCATAATTTCTATAATTAAACTGAAATTTATTTAAGCTTTTATAGATTTTCTTGCATTAGGGGTATTTTGGTAATTTCACATTTGTTGAGATTTTTTAGGTTTTACAAGTTAATACTGCTGGACCTTATGTTAGTACTACTAATGCATTTGAAGAACATCTATTTGAACAATTTTCTCCATTCAAAAATGCATTTACCCTTCCATCTGTTCCAAATGTTTCTTCAATGGATAATACTGGCATCTTTGGAAATGCTTATGATGATGTGGAAGCAGAAGTTGACAGGAACAATGTAGATACATCTTATACAACTTATGATTCCCCTTTCACAAAATTCCTTAAAGATAATCCTCAAGATCAAGTGATTGGAAGTCTAAAAACACCAGTACAGACAAGACACATGACCAAGATAAATGAAGAACATGGTTTGTTTTCCTCAGTTCACAAGCTTAGGAGAATAAATCACAAAGATTTTCAAAATTGTTTGTTTGCCTGTTTCTTATCTCAAATGGAACCTAAGAAACTAGTTCAAGCCTTAAAAGATCTAAGCTGGGTGGAAGCTATGCAGGATGAGCTTCTCTAATTTAAACTGCTAAAAGTTTGGACCTTAGTTGATTTACCAAGAGACAAGTGGGCAATTGGTACTAAATGGGTTTTTAGAAACAAAAAGGATGAAAAAGGCATAGTGGCAAAGAACAAAGCTAGACTGGTTGCTCAAGGCCATACTCAAGAGGCTGGTATAGATTATGATGAAGTCTTTGCACCAGTTGCAAGGATTGAAGCCATAAGATTATTTCTGGCTTATGCTTCCTTCAAAGATTTTGTAGTCTTTCAAATGGATGTGAAGAGTGCTTTTCTATATGGAAAGATAGAAGAGGAGGTGTATGTCTGTCAACCTCCTGGTTTTGAAGATCCACACTTTCTAGATAAAGTTTACAAGGTAGAAAAGGCTCTCTATGGACTACATCAGGCCCCAAGAGCATGGTATGAGACATTGCCAACTTATTTGCTAGACAATGGTTTTCACAGAGGTTAGATTGATAAAACATTGTTCATTAAAAGACATAAAGATGATATCCTTCTAGTACAAGTTTATGTAAATGACATCATCTTTGAGTCAACTAAGCAAGAAATGAGTATTAAATTTGAAAATATGATGCATGATAAGTTCCAAATGAGTTCTATGGGAGAACTTTCTTTCTTTTTGGGACTTCAGGTTCAACAGAAGAGTGATGGGATCTTTATCAGCCAAGATAAATATGTAGCTGAGATTTTGAAAAAGTTTGATTTTGCCTCAGTAAAGACAGCAAGCACTCCAATGGAAACAAATAAGGCATTGATAAAGGATGAAGAAGCTGAGGATGTGGATGTACACTTATATAGATCAATGATTGGATCATTGATGTACTTAACAGCTTCTAGACTAGACATAATGTTTGTTGTTTGTGCATGTGCAAGGTTCCAAGTTACTCCAAAGACTTCACATCTTAATGCTGTGAAGAGGATCTTTAGATACTTAAAAGGTCAACCTAAATTGGGCCTTTGGTATCCTAGAGATTCACCATTTGACTTGGAAGCTTTTTTTGATAGTGACTATGCTGGAGCTAGTCTTGACAGGAAATCCATAACAGGAGGTTGTCAATTTCTTGGCAAGAGATTGATTTCATGGCAATGTAAGAAGCAGACTATAGTGGCCAACTCAACAACTAAAGCAGAGTATGTTGTTGTTGCTAACTGCTATGGACAGGTGTTATGGATCCAAAATCAGATGCTTGACTATGGATTCAATTTCATGAACACCAAAATTTACATTGATAATGAAAGTACAATCTGTATTATGAAGAATCCAGTGTTTCACTCTAAAACCAAGCACATAGAGATAAGGCACCATTTCATTAGAGATTCTTATGAGAAGAAGTTGATACAAGTGATCAAGATTCACACAGACCAAAATGTTGCAGATCTTCTCACAAAAGCTTTTGATGCTAGCAGGTTTAACTTTCTAATTGCTAGCATTGGATTACTCAATCTCTGAGGCTTAACAGTTCTTAACTTTTATTCATGGGTTATGCATAAATATGGATCCTCATGAATTCTCACATGTCTATCTAGTCTTTTCTAGTGTGCTTGTGATGAATAGAGGCATGTTGTTGTATAATTATTGAAGACAGAGTTAAAACTGCTAAGGTAAATGTTAATACTGCTAAGTATAATTAGTACTGCTAGTTATACTTAAGACTGTTGGTTAAAACTGTTAGTCATAATTAAAACTGCTAAACAAGAAAAGACTTTGGAGTGTGTCTTTTTGGTTTTGGACTAACATTTGCAGGATAAGCATATTGAGTTTCTGGTATTGAATTGAGGGGAGGATTATGTTGTCAATATGCAGTCAAAAATTGATGCAAAGACATGTAATATCAAGCACAAGTGTGTGATGTGTCAAACACCTAGGCAAATCAAAAGAGGTCGGGACACAAAGATACCTCAGTCTTGTGGTCCCCCTGAAAAAGGTTGGTGATGAGGCTGTCCATAAGGAGTTGGGTGACAGAATGGAAAGGGCTGCCACTACTGCTTCTAGCTTAGAAGCAGAGCAGGACAGTGGTAACATAAATTAAGACCCAATCCATGGCAACACTTAATGAGCCAAGTTCTTAGGGAATTGGTTCAGGTAGTGGTCCCAGGTGCCAAGATACCATATTGGGGGATGTAGATGCTCAAACTAGGTTTGAGACTACATCTAAACAGTCCAATGATCCACCTCTCTCAAAAGTTAACACATTTAGAAGTGGGGAGGACAGTATGCAACTTATGGAATTGATGACACATTATACAAAACTGTCTGCATTGGTGAGCTCAAAAGAATAGAGAGATTTATGATATAAAAACAGAAAGAGTGTTTTGGTGAGCCAAAAGAAATGAGAGATTAAGTGAGCTGAAAAATAGAAAGAGAGATGTGTGCATAAAAACCGAAATGAGTGATTATGTGAGCAAAAAGAATTAAAAGATTTAGTTTCGTTATACAATTATGTTTTCCCTTGTAAATCTAAATGGACTCTACTATATAAAGAGATCCCTAGATATAGTTTTAGGTGTGCCAAAAAAGTGTGTGTGCACCAAAGGTGTAAAACATGTGTATGGGGGTTTACACGTCCTACAGGAAGATGTTGATGCTAGCATATAGTGTAGCCCCAAGGATCTTTGATCCCTGTTAGATTGTAACCGTTCTAGAGTTGATCGTCTAGAATTGGGGCTTGATGGAAACGTATGAATGAAAAACGTTGTTAAATAACATTATGGTTCTTTATATTCCGCTGCTTATTAATGTTATTTGTAAAACATATCCTAGATGAGTTTAAATGATCTTCACATTTTACACCGGTAAAACAAGTGTGGAGACCAAAGCAAAGTCATTTGAAATCTTTCAAATATTCCAAATCAGAAATGCTTTCAATGCAATACAAGAATGACTCGGCTTTGAAAAACAAAAACAATGGAAGATTTTCAAACGTTTCAAAAATGAATTTTCAGAATGATACACCAAATGTTAACAACAAATGGAAATCTTCTTCATCAACAAGATTTAAAACTCCACAAGAAACATAAAGTTTCAATAATCAATGGAAAATCAAAAGTATTTTTAAATCTTTATTGATTCCACGAGAGTTGTTTTCAAATGAAACACCGGTTTCAAGCCCTAGTTGGAACTCAACATCTTTACATCAACTTGACACAACTTTCAATTGGTTTTCAAAACTTGGCAAACCCGTTAGCACCGTGCTTAAATGGGTTCCAAAGGTTGTTGTCTAATTCGATGTCGCAATGGTTTGTAGTCAAATGTCAGATTACAACCCATGCCTCAAATAAAAGGAAAGTTTACGTTTTAGTGCGCTTTACATTCAAAAGAAAAGAAATCTTCTCGTTTCGAGCATATTTTTTAAATAACTTTTCAAGAGTTTTCTCAAAACAATGACTTCTGATTATTCTTGATCAGAACTTTGTTTTAAAATAAAATAAAAGAGTATGATTTAGTGCTCTTTATCTTAAAAAGAAGAGAAATCTTCTTTGTCCTAAGCAATTTTTAATCAAAAACTTCTTTCAAAAAGTTTGCTCAGGACATGCAACTTCTAAGTAAATGTTAGCTTAGGACTATTCTTCAAATAAATGAAATTGTACATTTTTGTACATTTATCCTCACAACGGGAAGCTTACAACTTTTCGGACTTGAGCTACCAAATCTTGAGCTCAAGTAAAATGGTTTTCAAAAGTTAGAACACAAATTTTCAAGAATTATTCAAAAAGATTTTTCAAATTCTTTCAAATTGTGTGTTCAACACTTCCTTTCTTACTAAATCATTTGATTTACATCTATTTTTGAGGGGGAATTTTTCAAAACCAAGCATTTAATGTTGAACGCAATTTTTACGAATTTCTCAAAAAGATTTTTAAAATCTTTCAAATTGTGTTTTCAACACCCCCTTCCTTGTTAACTCATTTGATATATTTTTGAGGTGGAGCTTTCGAAACATGTAGTGTTTGAGCATTATTTTTTCAATAATTTTTCAAAGATAACTTATTTGATATATTTTTGAGGTGAAGTGTTGTATTATTGAGGGGGAGTATAAAAGAAAAATGTTTTAAACAAAAGAAAATTTTCCATGTCAAAAATAGTTGTTGTCAAGTATATCGACAAATGCGTCAGCGATCTAAGTTGCATCCGGTCTAGGGTACTCAAAAGCGTTGTTAGCATCGTTCGGGTTGCATCCGTTTGAGAGTATTCAAAATCATCCTTAGCGTCTTGGTGACCGTCTGTTTTAGATATAGACACACTTGGCACAACTAGTTTTTCGAATTTGTTTAAAACATTCAAAAATGTTCCAAATCATAATCATGTTATATCTGTTTTCTCCCATGTGTTTTCAAAACTCATATAGCCATTTCAATCCAACAAATATCAAAAATATCATATGGTATGCTAACTTTAAGGGGGAGAAAACTGGATTAAAATGTAATTGTCTCCCACGTGCTTTTTAAAACTCATATAGCTATTTTGATCCATTGATATCAAAAATATCATATGTTATGCTATTTTTGATGGGGGAGAAAATTGGATTAAAATGTGATCGTCTTTGACTCAAGTGCGAAACTCTTTCCTCCTTATGCAAAACTCTTTCAAAGTTATGATGCACATGTGTAGGGGGAGTAATTCTTAAAAGTGAAACTTTCAAAGTGTTAAAAAGTTTTGATTTATATCAAACACTTTGATTGATTTTCAAATAGTTTTATGGTTTTGATCTTAATAACCAACAACCAACTACCTCATGATGATCAAAGAAGGAATAAGGTGGTAAGGTTAGGTATTATCCCATGATCCAACCAGAACCGGAAGGATCTACCCATGGACATTCCATAGATAGAATAAAAGTCCTTAGGTATGATGGAGTAGAATGAAAATGGTAATAATGTCAACTAAGGCATGAGCTATCATCAGAATAATCACAACATGATGATAGTAATGACGTCTTGGTAGGCATTGAAGGGGTTGAAGAATGATAAAGAAATGATGTTTAAAGGGTGAAAAGAAAGAATCCCTCCAGACACAACGTAGGCAGAAACCGGGTCAATACATATGCTATCAGATTTCATACGTTGATTTCTGGTATTGAAGACAGACGTCATAGACCCAGTGATGCAATGTAAAACCCTTCCTAGCCACTCAAGATTTTCTCAAAAAATTCTTATTTCATTGTTACGGATATTAAATGCATAATCTATTGACTTCTCACTTCAAGAATGTTGATATTGAAAAGGTGGTAGTCTGCTACAGCCCTCGATCACTAAAACTAAAAACGCACTAATTGAGTCTAGAGCTAAATGAGATCATATCATTAATTATCACATAGGACACAAAAGTACATTTGTCTTAAACATCAATGATACAAATAGTATAAGAGTCGTTTATATGTCTATGTAACATGGAATGTCTTAGTAGCATTGTCAGTACATTCAAGAGTGATACTTAAATCAAGTATTTCACATTGATTGAATGGAAATCCTACCAGTGCTAACATCATGCCAACGCTGAACGTAGGTCATTAATTTGAAAATAATTGTTTAATGATTTAAATAAGTGTTAACTAGTAATCTAAGTGATCTAGTAGTTAATGTGTTCTTTTAGAATTTATTTTCTAAAAACACAAACAACATTTACTTGAGTTACTCAAGTGATTTATTGGATTACCAAGGTCTCTTACGATGTTACAAGATTGATAGGGAAGATTGTTATTACTCTTACATTGGTTCATTCTTCTTCTACAACAACAATCAAGGGGAAGAAATGTGTACATTTGGGACTTAGTTAACTTTGATGTATACAACATCCTAGACTTAGTTGACTTTGGTGTTATAATTTTAACCTCTACGGGTTATTTTGTGTGAAGCATGTACAACAACAACAATAAAATCTCTACCTTTCACAAGCTAGTATACTGTCAAATTCATACCTTCATATCTCATACTCAATGTTCAAAGATACACTTTTGCAACTCTGATAAATTAATGAACTTCCTCGAATCAACAAGCTTATGATCAATACAAAAGTTCTACATAAGGAAGATTGTTAGATATCAAGGAAAGTATGAGTATGTTGGTCAAGATCTTCAAAAGACAAATCAAGATGGATTTACGGTAAGCAACGATGATATGAAAAGATCTCAAAGGTAAAGACGAAGGTAAATCAAAGATAAAGATCAAAGATCACAAGAGCATGATTGGAACAAGACATCTATTACACAACAAGACTCAAGACAACAAGCATTAAAGATCAAAGATCAAGATCACAAGAGAGATCTCAATGATCATCCCTTAGGGAGAGATTGTTAGAAATAGAAAGTGTTGATCATTAATGTAATTAAAGTAAGATCTCAATGATCATCCCTTAAGGGGAGATTGTTAGGAATAAAAAAAGTGACAATTTTGTTGAGATTGAGTCTTGTAATAAATAGTGAAATATTAAATGTGTAATAGTTAGATTAAAGGCACGTGACTAAAATGTAGTCACGAGACCTGGAAAATAGCTAAAAGCTAAGAGACAAGAGCTAGTAGCTCATTCTTGTAAATAGGTGTAAATACCCCTCCCTGCCTTATTCATGAGGTAAGCAATCAAACATCTCTTTATTTCCCTCTCTCACTTTCTCTCTCTACTTCTCATCTCCTCCTTCCTCTTTCTCTCTCTAATTTCTATAATCCTTCTCTCTTTCTAATTTCTAGAAACACACACATAAATACCTAAACACACACTCTATTGTTATTCGATCCTAAAATTAAGACCTAACATTATGTTGGTATCTACTCGTTAGGTTATTGAGAGAACGGTACATCATGTCTAGTGCACCTCACCGCGTACATGATGGATCCTAAAACCGAAGCATAATGTACTCCTTTCATTCGCTTCACCTCCGTAGGGGTGAAGGGTCCTTGAGTCTTACTCAATTATACATTTTGTTGCATTGGAATACTTCCACTTTTGAAAACATCCATCTTAAACCGCTTTGTGATCTTGGCAATGTATACACTTTAACTTAAACTAATTAACTGCTTAGATCTATCTCGGTAGATCTTGATTCTAAGGATGTATGCCTCTTCTCCTAAGTCTCTAAAGGCAAAATACTTTTCAAGCCTGGATTTTACATCATGTAGCATTGGAATGTTGTTTACCATGAGTAATATGTCATCGACATATAAGATTAGGAAAACGATGATACTCCCACTAGCTCTTATATATACAATATGGCTCATCGAGGTTTTAAGTGAAACCATAATTTTTCATCTCCACATCAAACCACTTGTTCTAGCTCTAGATGTTTTCGTTAACCCATAAATGGATCTTTGAAGCTTGCATACTCGTCTAGGATGCTTAGGATTCACAGACTCCTCCAGTTGCACCATATAAACATCCTCAATCAGGTAACCATTCAAGAAGGCGATCTTGACATCTATTTTCCAAATCTCATAGTTATAAACAATGTTATGGCTATGAGAAACCTAATAGCTTTTATGTCCGCAACAGGCAAGAAGGTTTCTTCATAGTCAACCCTGTAGGTTTGATTGAAAACTTTTGCTACAAGACAAGCTTTATCGGTGTGTATGTTTCCATACATATTGATCTTCTTCTTTAAGTGTCATTTACTCCCAACAATCTTGCAGTTAGGAGGAAGATCAACTAAGTTCTAGACTTGGTAGTCTTTAATGGATTGCATTTTCTTTTTCATAGCTTCAACCCATTTATCGGAGTTGGGATCTGATAATGCAGCTCGATAGTTAGTGGGTTCATATGATCCCTTAACTTATGTTCCTCAGCATCCACATAAAAACCATATCATTCAGGTGCTTGAGGTATCCTTGCGAATCTAAAAACAGGAATTACATCACTTTGAGGTTCAACATTTTCATGTTCGGTCTTAGGGTGATGTTCACTAGTGTTCTCAAAAGGTTGTGCATCTTGCATTTGAATTTCACCAAAGTCTATAGTGCTCCCACTTATTTCTTGTGAGATGAGACTATTTTAAAAAAACTCAGCATACTGAGGAACAAATGTTTTGTTCTCGGGTCGGTAGTAGAAGTAGTAACCCATCATTTCCTTTGGGTATTCTTCAAATATGCACTTGACAGATCTGGATTTAAGTTTGTTTGGTGTGTCTCATTTTACGAGAGTCTCAGAACCCTAGATATTCAAGTAAGACAGATTCAAGACTTTCCCGTGCCATATTCTATATCGTGTCTTATCAACCTTCTTAGTTAGAACCATATTGAGTATGTGTGCAACAAACTCTAGAGCATAGCCCCAAAAGGACATTGGCAATAATGTTAGACTCATCATAGATTAAACAATGTCAAGCAAGGTTTGATTTCTCCTCTCTAATACACCATTATGTTGTGGCGTGTAAGAAGGAGTAGGCTATAAGACAATCCCAAGACTCTTTAGATGGTCTAAGACCTCTTGACTTAAATACTCGCCTCCTCTATCAGATCAAAGCGCTTTTATAGTCTTATCGAGTTGATTTTCTACATCATTTTGGAAGGTCTCGAACGTTTCAAAGACTTCCTGTTTATGTTTAATCAAGTAAACATAACCATATATACGAAATTCAACAGTAAAAAGTAACGTAGTAGTCAGCACCTTCTCTAGACGTGGTTCTAAATAGGTCACATACATCACTATGTATGATTCCAAGTAGATCATTATCCCTTTCTCCTACATGGGTGAAAGGCTTTCGTGCCATCTTACAAGATATACAAGATACACATACGTCAAATAACTCATCATTAGTTGACTCAAGAATCCTATTATGTTGAAGCTTTGTAATGAGTTTCTTGTTTATATGGCCAAGACGAATGCCATAGAAAAGTAGAATCTAAGTTGCACTTGGAATTCTTGTTCTACATGTGAAAATAGAACGTTCGTTTGATACATGATTATGCATATCAATTTCAAAAATACCATCACAAGGAATAACATTAAAATAAAATATATTATCCTTAAAAACTGAAATAGCCCCATAATCCATAAATGCGTAAATAAAACCGTTATCTCACAAACGAGAAAGTGAAATAACGCCTCTAGTAATACAGGGTGCAAAATAACAATTATCCAATACAAGAATCAATCCACTAAGGAGGATAAGATCAAAGCTCCCTATAGCTTCGACAACTATACGATTTCCATTGCCAACGTACAGATCCAAAGCTCTTTTATTCAACTTTTGACTTCCCTGCTGAATTGTATTATAAATGTAAGTACCACAACCGTGTCATAGATTCAGTAATTAGTTTTAGGAAAAGAATACAGTTCTATAGTGAAGATATTAGATTTTCCAGATGTGTTGGCTTTCCTCTTCTTCAACTCTGCCAGATAGAGAGGATAATTCCTCCTCCAGTGTCTAACCTATTGACAGTGATGGAACATTACGTCTTTAGCAAGATGCTTTTTCTTTGAAGGTGGGGGGTCTTCTGCTTAGGGGTGTAAACTAATTTACCCTTGTTATTGATTCTTCCCTTACCTCGAGCTTACAATTTTGGTTTTTAGACGTGACCTTGCCTTATATAGCTAGGACCGCCAGAGCTTTCTTTGGTATACATTTCTCTATAAGTTTCAGCATAACATGCAGTTCAGTTATGGTCTTCCCCATGCTATGCATGTTATAGTTCTGAACGAACTGCTCATAGTCCTTCGAGAGTAAAGTAAGAATCAAGTTCAGTCTAAGAACTAGAGGGATGGGGTAACCTAGGCGCTCCATTTGGTCCAGGTAGCCTTTCATCTTTAACACATAAGTGCTAATACATTGACCCTCCTTCTGCTTAAAAGCATGAAATTCCTTGATAGTTTCAAACAATTCTTAATCAGCATGATGTTGGAACATTGTTTTTAGTTGCTGTTGGAACATTGTTCTTAATCAAACACGATACGATCCTCTAAGTTCTTTTGGATCTCGGGGGTCATGCTCACCAGCATAAGACAAGCTATTTCTTGTTGTTCATTAAACCTACAAGTGTAGGCATTACGAACAATAGCAGTGGCAGTAAAAGGAGGCGCTTCAGGTAAGGCCTCTTCCATATGGTTCAACTTTTGTTCAGACATGAGGATAATCCTTAGGTTGCGATACCAATCTAAAAAGTTTCTACCATTCAATTTATCCTTTTTGAGAATTGACCTGATTGTTGAGTTGCTCATGGTTTGATTTGTAGTCATGTACAAAATAAACAAAGTTCAAAACTTTAGTATTTTCAATAATTGATCCTTTTTAAAATTAACTACTCAAGTTTACAATATTAAAATTTTTAATTTTATGAAAAAGCTAAGACCTTCATTGAGGTTCCACCATCACATCAGTTGATTTGCTAGCAATGATAGATTCAATAGGTAGGTGACGTTCACCAATCGCAAGACAAGTGCAACTCTTAGATCCTTATGGGACTCGTGGCATTAGTGAACAAGCAACTAATGTCAAGTTGGTATGTTTAGTCCCATCTTTGCCTCGGGTTAAAGATCTCACATGTATAACTCGATTAAGTCATCTAATTTTAGAACATGTAAAAATATGTCTAGGTCTCACGCATAGAGAATAGTCACTTTGGGTTACGATTCACCTACGTCTCACGCAGAGTAAAAAGTAATTGCAAGTGATCTTAAGAAATTGAACGACGTGACTTAAATTAGTGATGGGTAAATTTTTTGATGAAACATGTTGATCAAAAGTGTGTGCGAGGAAGCATGAATTCATCCTTCATAACATAAGTTAAAAACTTTTCTTAACGTAAGTCTAATCATTGTTTTAATTTTATGTGTGTCAAGTTGTTCATTTTAAAGACTAATATATAACCTAAGTGGAAAAATATTAGTTTGGACAATACAAAAAAATAAATAACAAGCATAACAAGATTAATTGTTATTATATAAAACAAGGATTTAGTTTTAAAATGGTTTTGTGTTTCATTTCAAGTTTTATAAAAACCATTTGCAGGTTATGTTGGTATATGCTCGTATATAGTTAATAATTATACGGTTAAGAAATATGTGACCTATTAGGGGCACACACGTATATATAGAGGATACATTTATTAATGCAATTAACATATTCATCGTATATTTATTAATTATATTAATATGTTTCACGAAATAATAATTTGTCGTTAATTATACTGTTAGTCGCTATAATTAACTAATAGGCATGAATTAATAAGTGAGAATCTTATTAGTTCAAAATTCGAAACTCATGGGGTTATGGGATAAGGGGACAACAATAGTAAGATCTAGAAGGGGAGGAGAGTGTCGACTTTTTAGAACTTGAGGAAGTTATACAATAAACGTGGAGAACACGTTTGAGGCTTTAAATACTCCCTCTTATTTAAAAAAATAACGACACAACATAAAAGCCGAAAACTCTATGCATGGAAAAGACCATGGAAGCAATACTATTCACATGGTTTTCCATGCAAAATATTACGTATAGTCATCATGCAAATATCAATTACATGCAAACACCTTTTCCTCTTTGTTGATTTAATTGGGAGTAATACCTTTTGAGGGTTTTCGGTCAATTAAATCCAAACACAAGAACATCGTGTTTCGTTGTGTATTTCGTGAAGTAAGCACTAGCATCCTAGCATATTTCATAGACGTGTAGTGTGAGCAACTTGTATAGGTGATTGTTTTAATTACTACAATGTTTCAAGAATTCAAGATCAAGAACATATCAATAGTCTTAGTAATTCTATTGATTCGAGGTTAGTAAATATTATGTGTTATATTTACTTGTTAATCTATAAACATTAAACTAGATCCATCCGCTGCGTACTTGATGAGGTGTCATTTTATACACTTTTTCGGGGTCATTTAACCCCCTAAATCATGCAAATATCTCTAAAATACGTGCTTAATCGTTTCTTTTTGTGTTTTTAGCACATAGATGGCATTTGGAGGAAATACATGTGACTTGAGCTCATTTGGGGAAGAAACGGATGAGATTACAACTCTACACCAAAGTCGATAAAGAAATTGCTCACAGACTGTGGAGACGACGTCAGAAATACTAGCGACGATGACTTAAAGAAGCCGTAGAAGATTCGGTGAAGCGACGGCGTCCGGATTCTTGCGACGCCGTCGGGGCCTGTTTTCTGTATATACAAACTCGTTTTTAGGGTTTTAGTGTGGAACTTTTAGGATACAAACTTTATACTTAGGGTTCGAGTTTAGCAACTGTTAGGGGCATTTTTAGGGTTAAAAACCCCTCTTGTAACAGCCTTTAACTCATCACCAATCAAGGATCCTAAAAGGTCCATATGATCAATCATTAATTAACAACAGATGGAGTATACTTTTATTCCGAAGTTGCGTAGATCGGATGAGATAAGAAAGATCTATTACATAACTGATATATTGAAACTAAATTGTGATAAATATAATTCCTAAAAAAATTAATAATAATTTTTCACATCTTTACGTTTTGATAATCACAAATTATAAATATCGTTCACGTACAACTTATCCGTAAACAAGTATTTAAGTAGTAAATTCTCGTTTCAACAAAGTACATCACTTAAAGGTATGAAATAAACAAATGTTTGAGCATTTTATGATAAGGAAACTTTTATAAATGTTTATAAACTTTTTATAAACATCACAAACCCATTTTTACATTTAAAAAGAAATGTTATATCAAAATAAACATTTGATTTCAAATTTTCGGACCTAAACGGCTTGAAATGGTACAGTATAACCTCCTGATAGGCAAAAAAGGAGCGTCTGAATAAGGGGCGCCCCTTAATTTTAAGGGCGGGACGGCACCCACCCTATTTAAGGGGACCGGCCATAGACCCCGCTCCTCCAGCTTGTCCTATAAATACTGGACTATTCCCCAACATTTTTCTCACCTTTTGCACTCATTCTTTCTGTTCTAAAACAGCCCATACATCTCTCTAAATCCTTTGATCATTTAATCATAAAGCTTTGTTTCCAAGTGATTCAAGCTTAATCCCTCAAGTGCAAGAGAAGAATACTTCCATCATCAAGTGAAGAAGTATTACACCTTAGTGTGCATAGCAATCTTGTTGCATCCATATCACATATTTGTAAATCAATTGTATATCTTGTAAGTTGTGTGTAGTAGCTAGATCTTTACGATCTTTGTAAGTATAGTTAGATCGTGGTGATCTTAACAAGTAGTGTTAGATAGTTGTAATATAAGTAGTGTGGTGAAGTGAAGTTTTGAAGTTGTGAAGAAGTTGTGAAGTTGTGAAGAAGTTGTGAAGTTGTGAAGAAGTTGTGAAGTTGTGAAGAAGTTGTGAAGTTGTGAAGAAGGTGTGAAGTTGTGAAGAAGTTGTAAAGTTGTGAAGTCGTGAACAAGTCGTGAAGTTGTGTTGTGTTAGATTGGTTCTAGCTAAGATTAGAACTCGACATTTAGCTTTGTGTCATAAATCGGTGTAAGCAACGTTGTGTACGGTTTTCTCCGTCATAAGGGAGTTTGTTGACATAGTGAAGAAAACTCTCGAGTTAGGTGCTCGGGGAGTGGAGTAGGGCGAAGAGGTGCTTCGTTACCGAACCACTATAAATCCTCGCGTTGTGGTTTGATTGTTCCTACTCTTATCTCTTGTCTTACTTTATCATTTTATATACTTATATTGTTCATATTGTGCAAGCATTGAATTCACAAAAAGTCAAATCTAAGTTTTACAAAAAAACATAAACCTTAAATTAAAAAGCGATAAACTATTTAACCCCCCCCCTTTAGTTTTCCACACCGCTGATATGTTGCTCCGGCATTCTTGAGGCCGACGGGCATCTTTGTATAGCAAAAGAAGTTGTCTTCTCTTCGTCTTCCTCTGCCATTTATATCTGGTGGTATCCTTTGTAGGTGTATAGGAAGCACTTGAAAGGATATTTTCAGAGGGATTTAACTTTCCAATCGAATTCCAGAACGGGATAGAAATCTTTCAGCCATGATTTGTTCAAGTCCGTGAAGTCTACTCACATCCTCCAGCTACCATCGTGTTTCTTTACCATGACTGGGTTCGAGAGCCAGTTGTGGTAATGCACCTCCCTTATGATTTGGGCTTTTACGAGCTTGGTAACTTCTTCTTAGATGGTTTTGTTTCGGTCTGGTGCCTGTCCTCTTCTTTTTTGACTTATGGGCGAGCACCTTTCACGGACATTCAAATGGTGCTTTGCTATGGATCTTGGGATGCCTGTCATGTCTACTGGTTTCTAGGTAAATATGTCTAGGTTGCTCCTGAGCAAGTCATAGAGCTCCATCTTTCCTTTTTTTGATAAGCTTTCGCCTATCGTGACAGTCTGCTTTGGGTACTCAGGATGAATTGCTACTTTTATCCCTTCCGCTGTTGTTTTCTTATTGGAAAGGGACTCGCTTAGAGCTTCCACTACCATTATGCATTTCGCTGGTGTTATGGTGTTGCTGTAAAGTGTCACTATTCCTCCTCATACCAGGAATTTGAGCAGTTTGTAGGCCGTGGATGGGACTGCTTGGATTTTTCTAAGACCCGGGCGGCCAATGATACCGTTTTACGGTGATGGGGATCTGACAACCGTAAAATTCATTAAGGTATTCACAGAGTGTTCCTCATCCCCTAAGGATACCATTTGTGATATATGTTCCAACGACCAAGATATTTTGCCGCTAAACCCTAAGAGTAGGGTTGTAGCTAGAATCACTCGGATTTTGACTTTCGGACGGAGCCTATTGAAGCAATGAGCGTATAATAATTCTGAGACAGACTCTCCAGCCGTGTACATACGGTGGATGAGGTGACCTTCGACTTTCGCTTCGATCACTATTGGATTTTCTTGCCTATCGCTGTTCGCGAGGGGTGGGAAGGAGATCTCTTGACTTGCGAAGAAGCTTTGAGTGATTATTTGCCTTGTTATTCACTGCCAAAGTTGAACCATAAAGATTGGTGTAGCTTTTTATTTGTTAGAGGCTTCTCCTTTCTTGGCGGTCTTTGCGTGCTCTCCCCGGTTACTTCTTTGCTTTATATCTTTAATCGGGTGTGATAGTTGTCCTGATTTGACCGCTTCTTCTATTTGCTTTCTCAGATGGATGCATTCATCTGTGTTGTGACCCTTATCCCCGTGGAACTCGCAGAACTTGTTCTTGTTCCGGTTCTCTGCGGGTCCAGTCATCGGTGACTGTGCTTTGAACTTCACCGTTTCCATTGCCAAAATTTCCTTTGGTGTTTTTGTGAGAGGTGTGAGCCTATCATGTCATTTGCTCGACTTGTGCTGGTTTTTAAAATCTAGCCTCTTGTCAAAGCTTGGCTTGCTTGCTTCATGGTGCTTCCATGCTTATGGAACTTTTTTCCGAGACTGATTTGCTACAACGGCCTTGTTGATCCTACTTCAATGGATCTTAAATTCCTTAGCTTGTGTAAGGTTTAGTTATGCAAGATAAATCCTACACAACTTATGGATTCTATTTCTACAATTTAAAATGCACAAACAAGTAAAAGAAACCCTAAAACGAAAGCAATTAAAAAGGTAAAACACGAAGAAAAGATTAACGACCAAATCCCGTTCTTTAAAAAAACTAAATTTGTACAAATTTAACACCTACGAAAGGCAAAATTAATTTTGACAAAATCTAAAATATAAAAGAAATTTTAAAAAAAAGGAACTATATTTTTTTGACTTTTTAATTATTTTTTCTTTATGAATTAAAAACAGTTTTAATAAAAAAAATTAATTAAAAAAATACTAAAACAAAAATGGAAAATTCTGAAAAATTCCTGAAAAGTAGCTTGAACTAAGCTATTCCTAAGAAAAATAAGCTGGGTGAAATAGCTTATTGCAATAAGCTGTAATAAGCAGAAAGGGGCTTATAACTAAAATAGGCTAAAAAGTGTATAAAAGATTAATGTGTGCAAAGTAAAACGGAAAAGACCCAAGGGCGCTAGTGGTTGTGTGTGGTGTGTGTTAAGACGTTGGTTGAGGTTGGTGAGGTCCAGGGTTCGAGCCTTGCTCACCCTAGACTTCCCAATTTCCCAATGTTTTTATTTGCTAATTTTTTTTACAAACTTGTTTAAAAGCTTAAAACAATAACTTTTTGTAAAAACATTTTTTATTAAAAGCTCAAATAAGCACAGAAATAAGCTAAAATAAGTAACAGACTAGGATTTAAGCTAAGTGACAAGTTGCTTACTTTTTTGGCTTTTAAAACTAAATAAGCTAAAGAAAAAAGCAAAATAAGCTAAAACAGATAAACCCTACACCTAATAAGCAATTATGATCACAAAAGCTAAAAAAATGAACTAAAAACAAGCTTAAACTACAGAATCACTTAAAAGGCTTTAAACTTCAATTTCTTAAACTGAAAAAGCTAAAAAGCTTAAATAAGCTCTAACCTAAACTAATTTAAGCTAAAAGGTCCTAAATCTAACCTAATAAGCAGGACTAAACATAAATTAAGCAATTCCAATAAGCTACAAGCTCAGAAAAGCAAATAGCAACTTTGGTCAAAACCTATTAACCAAAAAGCCAAAGGGGGCACTTTTGGGCTTAATTTTAAGCCCTTTAGTGGATCCTTATGGCTTAAAGGCTCATCAAAACTTAAAGCTTATACAATAAGGCTCGAAAAATCAACCCCAGCAAAGAGAAATGAGTTTGAAACTCAAATAAGCTACTAAAAAGGCTTATGAAAATGGCTGTGACACTCAGTGTATGCTGAGTTTTGGTTTTTTAAAAAGACAAAATGCAAAGTGCAGACCTACTTTTAAGCTATTAAAAGATAACTAAAATGTAAAATAAGCTTAAACAGATAAAATCTATACTACAAAGAGCTTATGCAAACAATTACAAGAGCTAAAACATACTTTAACTTATCTAAATTTTAAAATGAAAATTGGCTTTTTGAAACTTAAAACAAGAGTTGACAGATTTAGACTAAAACAACAATTGAAAATGCACTAAACAAAAACTTATTACTACTGCATATTGATAACATAAACAATGCCAAAACAACTCTTAAAAGCTATCTTTAAAAGCTTCATCAAATAAGCTATTGAAATCTGTTTTTGAACCACAGATTTAAGCAGCTTATAGAGTAAACATCAAAACCAACTTTAAGACTTTAAAACTCTTAAAAAAAAGCTTAAAATGGCTTAAAGAAGGCTTGTATAAGTTAGCTTAGTGACCCAAATAGTTTTTAAACACAATTTGACCCATTTTAGCCCTTAAACCAAACACCCCTTTAAATTATCAAAATCCATTTTTAAAGTGATTTTTGATGATTTAAGCTAAGTATTTTAAAGACAGATGACAAGCAATCTATATTAACTAATAATAAGCAAATGGAACTCAAATATAAGCAATAAAGATAAGCAGTTTAAAGCAAATTAAGACAGTTTTAAATAAGGGCATAAACAAAGAACATTTAAAAAATAAGAAAGCATAAATATGCCATAAATAACATAACTAAGCAACAATAAGGAGTAAAAAGCAATGAATAAGCAAGTGAACAGTAAAATGCATAAAAATGGAAATTAAGAACTCATAAATCCCTTGCTCAAAATTGGGCAAACAAGCTTTCAATAAGCTGATCTACAAGCTCTAGCTTGTCAAAGACAAGCTAGTGAAACCCATAAGCTCATCCATTGCTAGCTTATCATCTAAACAAAGCTTTTGAGTGAGTTTTTTTTTGTGAAAAAGGCTTAAGCTATATAAACTATGGAAAAGTTTATATAGCTTAATTAACAACTTTAATGAACGATAACTATTTTAAGAGAGCTTATCAAACACCTTAAAACATAAAAGACATTAACTTAAAAACAAGATTTTTGCATAAAAACTTAAATTTCATTCACTTAAATAAAAAATACTATGGCTTTCAATAAAAGTACAATAAGCTAAAAACATTAAATATAAGCTGAAAGAAAACCTAGAAACTCTACTAACTAGATAGATGCCACCAATGGCTTATAAGGTCCTATTTATAGAAAAGTAAATTTCTTGGTGTCTTCTTTTTTGTGCTACTCCTGTGAGTGAGCTCAAGGGTGTGTTAGTTGTGTGAGTGACTTCAAAATCAATCCTAGCCATCAAATTTTCTTGTTTTCCAAGCCATAATCCTAGACCCTTGATTCGTTGTTGTCCAATCAAATGTTGAGGGATTGCCAACATGGATTTGGTGCCTTATGAAGTGGGGTAAAGGTGGGGTTGAGGGAAAATGATGTGTTTGTTTGATGGTGCAGAGGTCGAGGTGAAGAAGACAGATGAACAATATTGGGGTTGTTTGGGCGGGCAAGATATTTAGTGAATTGAAGATTACAGCGTTTGCCCAGGGGGATTTTGTAAGTTATTGCATCGTTAGTCCTTTTGGACTAACAATGTTAGTCCTTGAGGACTAACGATGTAAAGGGTTTAAAGGGTTTATAGGGTTAACAGCTGTTAAGTGGGTTTTAGGCTTAGTAATTAGGCCGGGTAAGTATATATTTGACTTTGGGCTTTTCATTGTCTTCATAATGTTTTAATGGGCTGACCCGGCCCATTGAATATTCTTCGTTACCGCTTCCGTCTTTGACTTTGAATTTGTTGACTTTTGTTGACTTTGACTTTTGTTGACTTTGACTTTTTACGCTCTTTCTATTCCGTGCTCGGTTTTGTCCGTTTTGGCTTTATTTTGTTCTTATTGTTGATAAACTTACTGCACAATGACATATGCACAACACACAAAAACAATGTATTTTTCGTATTTTTTAGACTCTTTAAAAGCACTTTTATTAGGTCAAAGGAGTGTAATTAAGCACTTACCAAAATCCTCCATACTAAAGATATTTGTCGTTCCTCACCCAATGACAAAGTAACTCGTAAAAGAAACTAAGAATCTCATCCCCTCACTAATAAACCTCGAAAATAGCTAAGTAATTCATCAAAGGAATTAAAGACTCATAATTTTGAAAAGCCCCTTTTTATAACCTATTTATAAATCTTACACTTATTACCACACATTATTTAGTGTATTTTTCCTTTTATCATTTTTTTGTATTTTTCATATTTAACAACTAAACTAACATGTTTTGACATTCGATATTTTATAACTTTAGGGTCCAAAGAACAATGACGCACTTTAACCTAAAATGCCCCAAAAATGAAAAAATTTTCGTTCATGACTTTTCACTTGCCCAAAACCAAGCTTAAAAACGAAAATCACCGTTAAATACAAGTAATAGATGCCTAACACTACTCCATACTTGTACCTTGTAAACTTTTCACACCCGACAATTGTTATAATCATAGGTGAATGTGGCTTAAATTTTTTGATTTTTTTAACCATAGATCAACGTTTTGCAAAATTTTCTATGGTCACGTTCCCACCCAAAAGTAAAGATAAGAAGGCGAGATCATCCCAAGTACGAATTCTTCTCGGCACATCCCAACCTTACGGCTAGTTACCAGACTTTTGACACCCCACAGAGACTAGTAATCGGAACTCACGACCTTCCGGTTTCAACACCCCTTGGATTTCGCCGTTTATACACTAAAATCACAACTTAAACGAAAATAGTCCATAGTTCAAAAGCAATATTTTTAATTTACGAAAAAGAGATTTTCCTGATATTTATTAAATCACGTTTATTATGCTAATATAATTTCAACCCATTAAACTAAAGAAAACCTCGACCTTTTAGAAGCTGCAACAATCGGTTGTAGCCGGCCAAGCAAGCAGCAAACTTTATATATCAGTCTCGGGATAATTACTATGTTCGTTTAGAAGACTGCACCATTGGTTGTTGACCGGCAAAATGCAGTAAACTATTATTTAGTCCCACAATTTTATTATTTTTTCACATTTCATCATGTTTTTATTATGCATATAATACCACATATAGAGAAAATTGCTTTTAGGATATTTATGTATAAATTTAACTAAAATTATTGATATCGACTATACGTCCAAAAATTGTTGATTTAAGTTTAGAATTTTCAAAAATAGCAACGTATTATATCCTGGTTAGAAGCTTATTGAGAGAAAAAGCCCACAACCAACACTTATGAGCTTTTAAGATTTCCAATAATCCTGTTTAGCATCTAACATCAAATTAACTCTATCATTTCTCGTTCTTCCGCAAATTTAAAATCTTTAAAAAGATTAGCAATGCTTAGTCTAAAAGTTAAGGAACAAGCTAGAGCTCAACACGCTCGATTGAGTCAAAATTTATTCTTATTCTACCCAGCAAGAAAGTCAAAATTGTGACAAAACACTTATTTAATTTTTGAAAGTTTTGATTTTTTTTCATTTTTTTGGTATTTTGGTGGTAAAAACGAGATTACGTGGAAAATAACTACTGCAGGCACAATCAAATCGAAGATCCCCCCATACTAAACTGAACATTGTCCTCAATTTTTAAGAAGGGTCTCTACGTAAATCTAAGCCGTTTTTTATTTTTTATTAAGTATGGCTCAAAGATAAGACGTTAGTCGATAAATATTTGGATATTGGTTCGCCATAATGAAAGCTAGAGCATGTGAAGCTCTAGTGAACGAAGGACAAAAACCGTGAGCACAAGAGGCTTCAAAAATCCGGGCAATCCTGGACATACAACAAAAACACAAAACACGGAAAATGGAAGAAGCGAGCCCTCTCACAACACACTTATTCGTTAATACTATATTAATAGAATAAAATAAGCAAGGTTGCCCACCCACGAAGCGCTTGTTTTAGCAACTTAGGCTTGACCCAATCCCCCCCATACTTGAGTTGGTTCATGAGGATAGAAATAAGACACAGAAACAACCAAAACACGGATGTCCTCTCCATAAGAGCAAGGAAAAATCCCCATCGGGCTTTTAAAAATTTTAATGACCTTAAAAGCTAAAGGGCCCCGATGAGATAATTCTGGGAGAAGAGAAGTATGAACTCCTTTAGAAGTGAGAATCTCGGGGTTGAAAACTTTTTCCACATTTCAGATGAAACGAGAGTAAAGTTACCGGGACCCGTGAACTTCTTAGTGGAAAGGAGAGGTTTCATAAAGAGAGGATTAAAATCCTTAAGAAATAAAGAAGGCATAGTGTGTCTTCTTTACATTCTTTGCACAGTTGGAGACTCGAATAGTGACTTCGAAAAGGTTCTCATTAATGAGTATACCTAGATTAAATACCTTGTCCTCGTTATTGGTTGAAGGCAAAGCATCAACCTCGGAAAAATCCTTATAGAGAACCGAGTCATACTCGGTGGAAGAAGGAATCACTTTATCTAGGGGTGGTCAAGATCATCAATAAGAGTTTAACACTTTGATTTTATCTTCCTTGGAGTCAAATGGATCATCATAAACATCATCATTATTGGACTCAAGTTCAATAAGATCATCATCGACATCATCATATAATGGTGGA
This sequence comes from Tanacetum coccineum, assembly GCA_026074375.1. Taxonomy (NCBI): domain Eukaryota; kingdom Viridiplantae; phylum Streptophyta; class Magnoliopsida; order Asterales; family Asteraceae; genus Tanacetum; species Tanacetum coccineum. Next base: position 25,574 of record BQNB010023539.1, read on the forward strand.
AATGAATAATCAAGAGTATGTTCATCGGTGAACATCTCGGGAATGGTATCAACAAGATCGTTATTAGGATCTACAATATTCCCCTCATCAACTGAATCCTCGAGAATAGAATCCATTTCCTTGGTAGGATCATAGTTAAGCAAATATTCTATTTCTCTAAGATTGGATTCGATATCAAAAGGAAGATCATCATTTCCCGATGGAAATGTGATAAGAGCGAGTTCATCGGTGAACTCCTCGAGCAAATGGTCAGGAGAAGAAGAAGTGGTACTGCCACTTAATGGATTATGAGAAAGAGGGAGAGGAGATGAAGGATCATTATTTAATAATTCCCCACTTAAACGAAGATCTCCCTCCGGGTCAAAGTCGGTATCATCACTCCCCGGTGGAAATGAATCATTTGCGAGATAAGCTTCGAATTCTTCCCAAATTAAATCACTTTCTTCTAAGGAAGTAAGTGTGGGAGAAGAAGAAACAATAGGGTCCGAAATTGGAGTGGGATTGCCACTCAGATGATTTGTTGAAAACAAATCTTCAAGATAATCTTTATGAGAGCCATTGTAGATGTCAATTATGTTGATTGATTCTTTTTGAGGCTTGTTAGAATAGCTTGAAGTATCATGTCTCATATTCAAGATTAATCTTTCGTCACCGTCACGGAGAATCATTTCTTCTCCGTGAACGTCAATCAAAGCACGAGCGGTCCGTAAGAAAGGTCTTCCCAAGATGAGGGGGACTCGAGGATCGCTTTCATAATCAACGATGATGAAATCGGCGAGGAATGTGAACTTTCCAACCGGAACAAAGACATCTCTTGCAATTCCAGCTGGTGTACAAATTGCCCGGTTAGCTAGTTCAAGGGTCATGCGGGTGGAAATAAGCTCGGGTAAACCTAACTTTTTCCAAACCGAGAGTGGCATCAAGTTGATGCTAGCACCTAGATCGGCTAGGGCCTTGCACTTGAGCTCACTAAAACCACACGGAATGAGAAATTTCCCAGGGTCTCCAAGTTTCTCGGGTAACTTCTTAAGGATAACCGCTGAGCAATTTTCATTAAGGGGTGTGTTTGCCAGCTCTAAAAGTTTCTCTTTATTGGAAAGGATACTTTTAAGCATTTTTTGGTATTTCGGGATAAGAATCAAAGCATCGGCAAGAGAGATATGATTGTTGAAGTTGTTTGAACATTTGCCAAAATTTATGAATTTGGACTTCATCTTTCTCTTGCTGTTTTTCTTGGTGCATTCTGAGGTATATGGAATATTGGGGTGAAGAGGATCCTTTTGTGCACCATATAAGTCTTTAGAGAAGTAAGTTATTAGCTTTTGACAAGGAGGAGGGACCTTAAGGTAACTCAGCGAGTTCCGGGTCCGTTTAAGTCTCCTCTGCACGTTCATCCTCCTCCGGATTAATAAATAGAGGAGGCATAGGAACGAAAGGTCCATCAAGAACAAGACCACTTCGGGTGGTGATGGCTTTCAATTCACCTTTCGGGTTAGCAATGGTGTTGCCAGGGAGAGATCCCGAACCTGAAGAAGAAGCGGTGTTCATTTGGAAAAAGCTAGCCATCATGTTCTTAATCTCATTGGTTTGGTTAGACATTGAAGCTTGAATCGAAGTTTGCAATTCATTTCTTAACTTCATTTTTCACATTGTTAATTTGACTGCTTGTCCTTTTATATTAAACCTCATTTATCTTCTTTAATATTTCTCCAACTCACTTAAAGGTAAACTGATTTTGTATGAATGGAGCTTGATAAGAGGTAATCTTTTTGAAATTGTTTCCTCGATTATATTCTTGGAGAATGGCTAAACCGAGTTTTTGATTATTTTGCACATTGTTGAGCAAAACACCAGTGAGGTCGAATTGATTCAGCCACACTCGTGGACGATAACTGTATTACCCTGATTGTAGTTAACTGCGGCTGCTGAAACGTATCCTTGAAATTAATCCTGAAATTCAGGAAAGAGTGTGCCACGACGACGAGACATTTGTAACTGGATTAATAAGATGAGCACCACCTCAAGTAACACAAATTACCTCAACGGCTTTTACGTAAGCTTGGAGGTCGGTTGCTTGAAATTTGTATAGAATAGCGGTCATGGCGGTAGTCACATCACTTGTTTGCTGATTAACTGCATGAGTAAGTTTGGCTATCTCAGAGGAAGAAGAATTAACATCACTTGATTTCACTTGAGAAACAATCGATTTTGTAACACCCCCAAAATGGGTCGCAGTGGAATAAGGATCCGGGGCGTGTTACTTCAAGATCAACAGCACAAGATATATATAAGAACGACACAAAAAGTCGTTTAAATTGATACATTGGATTTAATTAAAGACATATTACCAAAAAAAAAGCTTATAGCTTCACTTGTTCCTTGGTAATATTACAAAAGAGACATAGATTCCCTAAAATATGATATAAAAGCTTTAAGCGTGCAATCCAAAACGTAACCCAATGCATCCTTGGCACCTCGTGCCTATTGACCTCCTAAAAACATTGCTTAAAAAACGTCAACAAAAATAGTTTGGTGAATCATAGTTTTATGTTATTCTTAAATTCACAGGACCGCAAGGACTTCCAGTGATGTTACAAATATGCAAACAAATCACAAAAACCAAATTACATTTAACACTAAGCTCAAGACACTGAAGCTCGACAGTCTGTTCGCAAAATATTGCACTCATCCCGAAATGATGTTTCCTAACCCGAAACATCCCTGATTTTTTTTTTTTTTTTTTTTTTTTGGGACTTGCTATAACTTTCGTGTTTCCCCGATGATAGCTAGTCACCCGAACGGGGAGTCTTTCCCAAATAGATCTAATTAAATAACAATCGCAGGCTCACATAATGTAATTCCCAACTACAACTATGCAAATGGACAGTTCATGATAAAGGGCTTAACTTGGGTTATCGCTACTTAGGCAAACATGTAATCAATGCAAAATATCCACTTGCGTCCAATTTGTAAAACAAAGCTTGTTTCCACCCCAAATAATAGTAAATCAGTAAAACTATAAAAAGTGTGGGGCTATGAACTCACCTCAAGTGAGTGATCTGATAATTTATATCAAGTGTGGGAATGCTTCATGATTATTCCCGAATGCAACCTAATTAAATATAGGTCGTATAAGTACCGAGTACTTATATTAATAACATAATATAATCTTATAGTTGTATCACCATCTATTTGTTTAAGTGAAATTGTAATTATAAAGTAAAAACGTTTATAATTACTCCTTTAACTAAAATGACATAACTTTGTACGTTTTTAAGCCCGTTTTCTCGCGTTAACTACGCCCACGCTTTGTATTAAATGAGTGATCATAAAATTAAAATCACATTTTTAGGTTTTTGAGATTCTGTGATGAATATGTATTACTGTTCAATAACATCTAAAAAATCATTTTATACTTTTAATTAACGTAGAAACCCGTTTTTTAGCCTATCTTATTCGTTATAGCTCCGTTTTTAGCGATTCTTTCGAACACGTTCTCGTAATTGAAAGTTTTATCATATTATTGATGTTTTAAAAATATAAGTTTCTGTGGTGAATAGTAACTTTTATAAAAATTGTTTTATAAAAGTATTAACTATCATAAACTTGTAAATAGCGTATCTTCTTCGTTAATTAATCGATTTTCGAGTTCTTTCATGACCCCTCATCCTTTGACATGTTAAGTATATTATAAAACAACAAAACATAATATAAAATTTTGAATTACAAAACAGCCCAACTAAGATATTATTTTTTCCAAAATTGTTTAAAACTTGTTTTTTTAGGACTTTTAGACTTTACCACTTTGTTACAAACCTTTAGAACCCTTAATATCTTATTCTTACATATATTATGTCCATTAGGGTTATGTTCTTGTTCATTTGAGTCCAAGATAACAAGATTAACATCTATTTTACCATTTACACTTGTAATTCTGAAGTTACTTTTAGAACTTAAACATGTTCATACTTAAACCATATGTTAACATACTTTTACATTCATTTTCAAGATATAGTATAACCATATGACAAAGAATAAGTCATAAATTCATAAACATAAGTGAAAACTCATTTTTCATATTAAAAATTCCTTAGTGGTGATTTAGCCATAAATAACATATTACATCATAAATAATGATGATAAAAAGTATGAAGGAATTAGGAAGACCTTAGGGATGAAGTATGAGATGAAAAGAATGCTAACCCTTTTTAGATTCAAAACCAAAGCTTACAAGCTTATAAACCCTAGATTAGGTTTGAAACCCTAATATTGCAATAACTTGTTAAAACCCCTTTTTCAAGCTTACAACCTTTAATTCTTCTTAGAATAACCTGTAAGTATGATATGTAAAACACAATATGGTTAAAGAAAATCAAGCTATGGAATGGTGATTTCTAAGGGTTTTGAGCGGAGTTGAGAGAGAAGGGAGCAAGAGTTTTTGTGGATTTTTGCTAAGTGTTTATGAAATAAAGAGTGTATGCCATGCTATTTATAGTGAAAATACTAATTTAACCTAACCATGTTTACTTTTTCTAACCCATGTGTAAGTGACATGATCCCTATAATATCTAGATATTAATAATATCCATATATTTAGGGCAAGATGATAACTCATGGTCCTATCTTGAAAATTCGGCCACATAGCATTATGTGATGTTATATTGATATTTGGATTAATGGGTAGAAACGTGGTATTCGTTAAAAGCTAGTTAGGTTTGTGTGCCTTCCGGGAATGCCAGAACGTGTTTTATCGTAAACGTAAGCCATTTACTAGCCAATAAAAAAAAGATGAACAAATTTATTAATTATCCTCTAAATAATCATATAACCATTATGTTTGATGTAAACATTAATTTTTTAAAGCCCTGTTTACTTGAATGATCCATTTTTAGTTTTTACGCGATTTAACTAATGTTTACGATTAAGAGCAAAACGCGTACAAATACAAAAAATAATTGGTGACTTTATTACGCGTACATGCCTAAAACACGAGGTGTTATCGATTTTTGTTTCCATGAATTGCGGACTTTGGATGTTTTCGATAATTGACCAACCACATCTTTGAGTACGTCTTTCCAAAAGATGGAGAGAGCGCGGGACGCGGCTGCGAGCAGAATTCAAAGAATCTTGGTCGGTGGTTTAAGGCATTGTAGAAGGTATCAAGTTGATGCAATTCGGTAAAACCATGACGAGGGCATGCACAAAGGAGATCCTTGTAACGGTCCCATGCCTCATGAAACGATTCATCAAAACGTTGTTGAAAGTTGGAAATTTCATTTCAGATATTTGTCGTTCTTGAGGGTGGAAATAATTCATTGATAAATTTGGAAAAAGATTTTCCAAGTGAGAAAAACGAGGGTGTTTCTTTATCTGAGCCAAAGACGGCAGGCCGGGGGGGGGGGGGGGGGTGGGGGGGGGGGGGGGGGGGGGGGGTGCCCCCGCAAGAGAGAATGGAAAAAGCATAAGCTTAATCGCTAAATTAGGCACATCCTTGTATTTTATTGTGGAAGTTATTTTGTTAAACCAACGAATGTGATCATGAGGATTGTCTTTCTCAAGTCCGAAGAATTGGTCCGAAGTCATCATATTAATGAGACTATGCTTGAGCTCGAAATGCTCAGCAAGAATTGGTGGAACCACAATATGCCCTACATAACCCTGGGGGTGCATAAGAGAAAGCCGCCAAGTACGTGATCGGCCATCGTATCTACGGGAGATTCTTCAAGAGAAAAAGGTTGCTTTGAACGTCTACGGTTACGACGTTTCGGATTTGAAGTAGTTGGATTAGGAGAAGATTCACCAACTAGATTCGAAGAAGAGCGAGTGCGCATGCACTAAATACAAGAACAACACAATATTTTTGGTAACCGGATGTTAAAAGTCCACGGTAGCTCTTTAAACTACGCACAAAAGAGTGGAAGGAATTAGCACGCCGAAGCGATTTAAAAGCGTTCTTCCTTTTTGGGCGATGTTCCTTGGATCAAGCCCGCCTTATACCCTCTTTATAGTTTGTAATTCAAAGGTGAGCCGATTATAACGATTAACAACACGATTTATTTTGTTGGTTTTTCAATTTTTTTGGTACTTTCAATACTTTAGGAAAAGTATTGTTGGTATTTTTAATTTTTATAATAAGAAGAAAATATTCACAAACGGAAAATGATAACTTCACGAGGAAGGGTCTTCAAAAACTAATCTTCAAACGAAACACGATAATCGTAACACACCTCCCCGGCAGCGGCGCCAAAAATTGACTCACCACTTAATATATATAAATATAATATATAATATAAATATATAACAAGGATAAGATCAATAATAGATAGATAAGTATTCCGGAAGGCTTTTAAAAGATTTACTTTTATCAAAAGTAAAAACCCTAAAAACCTTCCCGGGTCGTTTCCTGTCGAGGCGTGAATTGAGAATCGAGATTAAGTTCGTGATTGCGTTTTTGAATGATTCAATGATTTTTTGGTTTGGATTCTATTTCTACAATTTAAAATGCACAAACAAGTAAAAGAAACCCTAAAACGAAAGCAATTAAGGTAAAACACGAAGAAAAACGATAACGGGACCAAATCCCGTTCTTTAAAAAACCAAATTTTACAAATTTAACCCTACGAAAGCAAAATTAATTTTTGACAATCCTAAATGATAAAAGAAATTTAAAAAAAAAGAGTTATATTTTTTTGACTTTTATTTATTTTTTTATGAATTAAAAACAGTTTTAATAAAAAAAATAATTAAAAGTACTAAACTAAATGGGAAAATTCTGAAAAATTTCCTAAAATAGCTTGACTAAATCTAATCAATGAAAATAATCTGGGTGAAATAGCTTATTGCAATAAGCTGTAATAAGCAAAAAAGGGCTTATAACTAAAATAGGCTAAAAAGTGTATATAAAGATTAACGTGTGCAAAGTAAAACGGAAAAGACCCAAGAGCGCTAGTGGTTGTCTGTTAAAACGTTGGTTGAGGTTGGTGAGGTCCAGGGTTCGAGCCTTGCTCACCCTAAACTTCCTAATTTCCTAATGTTTTTATTTTTACAAATTTTTTTTACAAACTTATTTAAAAGCTCAAAATAATAACTTTTTGTGAAAACATTTTTTATTAAAAGCTCAAATAAGCCAGAAATAAGCTTTAAAGAGTGACAGAATGCTTAACTTAACTAAGAAACTTATGAGCTAAACTGTTGGCTTTTTTAGACTAAATAAGCACTCATAACAACAAATAAGCTAAAAAGAGATTATATCCTAACCCTAATAAGCACCTAGGAATTAAAATAAGCAAAGAAAAATAAGCTAAACTAAGCTTAAAGGACAGAATTTCCTAAGAGGCTTTTAAACTTAGATTCTAAACCACAAATGCTCATAAGCTTAAATAAGCTCTAATCCTAAGTTAAATAAGCTAAAATGGCTTAAAACTAACCTAATAAGCAAGACTAAACCTAAATGAAGCAAATCTAATGAGCCAATAAGCTCAGAAAAGCAAATAAGCTTTTGGGCAAAACTTTTAACCAAACAGCCAACAAGGGCACTTTTTGAGCTTATTTTTAAGCTACTTAATGGATCCTTATGGCTTAAAGGCTCATCAAAACTTAAAGCTTATACAATAAGCTTCTAAAATCAGCAAAGAGAAATGAGTTTGAAACTCAAATAAGCTACTAAAAAGGCTTATGAAAATGGCTGTAACACTCAGTGTATGCTGAGTTTTGGTTTTTTTTTGAAAAGACAAAATGCAAAGTTCAGGCCTACTTTTAAGCTATTAAAAGATAAGTAAAATGTAAAATAAGCTTAAACAGATAAAATCTATACTACAAAGAGCTTATGCAAACAATTACAAGAGCTAAAACCTACTTTAACTTATCTAAATTTTAAAATGAAAATTGGCTTTTTGAAACTTAAAACAAGAGTTGACAGATTTAGACTAAAACAACAATTGCAATTGCACTAAACAAAAACTTGTTACTACTGCATATTGATAACATAAACAATGCCAAAACAACTCTTAAAAGCTATCTTTAAAAGCTTTATCAAATAAGCTATTGAAATCTGTTTTTGAACCACAAATTTAAGCAGCTTATAGATTAAACCTCAAACTAACTTTAAGACTTTAAAACTCTTAAAAACAGTTTGAAATGACTTAAAGAAGGCTTGTATAAGTTAGCTTAGTGACCCAAACAGTTTTTAAACACAATTTGACCCATTTTGCCTATTGACCCAAACACCCCTTTAGAAACTCTTTTTTTCATTTTAACTTGAATTAAACTAATGTAAGCTCTGATTTATAAAAACAGATGGTTAGATAAGCAAACTAAGCACTTAAGCACTTAAAATAAGCAAAATAGATAAGCAGTACTAAGAGCTAAAACTAACAGTATTAACTAAAATCAAAAGCAAATAAGATTTAAACTTCAAGAAAGCATAAATAAGCAATAAACAACAATATTAAGCATAAATAAGCAATGATAAGTAGTTTAAATAAGCAAACAGTGAATAAGCAATTTTAAGCTAAAAGATGAAAAGTATGGACTTACAAAGCCCTTGCTCATAACAGGGCAAATAAGCTCTTAAGAGCTTTGTCTACAAGCTCTAGCTTGTTTAAAACAAGCTAGAAATAACCTATAAGCTCTTCCATTGTAAGTTTATCATCCAAGTTAGCTTTTTGAGGTATTTTTTTAGTGAAAAAGGCTTAAGCTATATAAACTATGGAAAAGTTTATATAGCTTAAGATAAACAGCTTAAATGACAGATAAAAGAGTTTAAGAGAGCTTATAAAACAATTTTAAAACATAAATGACTTTAACTTAAAAACAAGATTTTAGCATAAAAACTTAAATTTCATTAACTTAAGCAGTATAGGGCTTTAAAATAAAGTTACAATAAGCTAAAACAAACTAATATAAGCTGAAAATTAAAAACTCGATGCCCAAAGGCTTACAATGAGGCCCTATTTATAGAAAAGTCTTCAAAGTTTTGGTCTTCCTTGTGCTAATTCTGTGAGTGAGCCAGGAGAGGTTTTAGTTGTGTGAGAGAGGTCCAAAATTCATCCTAGCCATCAATCTTGAGTGTTCACCAAGTAGAATGATCTTAGCCCTTCATCCCTTGTCATTGCCCTACCAACGAATGGGAATTTGGAGGATTGCCAACATGGAATTGGCTTCTTGTAAGTGGGGTTCAGGTTTGAGAGTGATGGTTTTGTTTGTAGGTGCAGTAGTTGAGGTGAGGAAGGTGAATGAATAGTACCTTGGGCGGGAAAAGGTTTTGGTATGAACAGAGTAACGGGGTTAGCCCTGGATTTGTGAAGTTGTTGCATCATTAGTCCTTTTGTACTAACAATGATAGTCCTTGAGGACTAACGATGTAAGGTATTGTAGGGTGTTATGGGTTAACGGGGTTAAGGGTTTATGGATTGGGCTTATTGATTTGGGTCGGGTTTTAAATAAAAGGGAATTGGGCTTTTTATCATATAAGCTTTGTTAAGTCTTGATATTAATAGCTTAATGGGCTGCCCCGGCCCATTAGATGGGTGCGGGTTGGCCCATTAAGTATTTCTTAGGTTTCGGTTTCAGCTTCGGCTTTGACTTCTTGGGTTTGACTTTGACTTTGTTGACTTTGACTTTTTCAACGCTTTTCCATTTCGTGCTCGGTTTTGTTCGTTTTGGCTTGATTTTTGTCCTTTTCTTAGATATCCGTTACCTGTACAATACAAATACAATGTATTCTTGGAATGTTTTTAGTCTTTTAAGCACGTTTTCCTAGGTAAATGGTATGTGTAATTAAGCACATACCAAAATCCCCCATACTAAACTATTGTCGTGTCCTCACGCAATGCATAAGTAAACACTTTAGAAAACTAAGAATCTCAATCCTCCTCGACTAATTACCTCAAAAAGTAGCTAAGTGTTCATCAATGGGAATTAAAGAATCAATAGCTTCGAAAAGCCCCGTTTTGACCATTTTTAAATATTTACACTTATTCCCACACATATTTTTGTATTTTTCCTTCTTCTCATTTTTTGTACTTTTCATATTAAGAAACTAACTAGAACGTTTGACTTTCGTTATTTTTATAACTTTAGGGTCACGGAACAAAAAACATTTCAATCTTAAAATACCCCAAAAATGATAAATTCATCGTCCTCGACTTTTCACTTGTCCCAAACCAAGCTTAAAAATGAAATCACCGTTAAACACAAGTTAAGATGCTAATACTACTCATATTTGTACCTTGTGAAACTTTTCACTCCCGACAATTATTATATATTAGGTGAATGTACTTATTTCGAATTTCAACCATAGATCAAACATTTTGAAAAATTTCTATGAGTCACGTTCCACCGAAAAAGTAATGAGTTTGAAGGCGAGATCATCCCATGTAGCGACTTTCGTCTCGGCACATCTCAACCTTGCGGATAAGTGACCAGGCTTTTGACACCCCACAGAGACTAGTATCGGGACTCACGAACCTTTGGTTTCAAAATCCTTGGATTTCCCGCTTATACATAAAATCAAAACTTAAAACGGAATAGTCTTAGTTCAAAAGTATACTTAAATTTAAGAAAGAAAGACTTTCCCTATATTTATTAAATCACACATATATTACACTTAATATAATTATTCATCCTTTTTACTAATAAAACCCTTGACCTTTTAGAAGGCTGCAACATCGGTTGTGAGCCGGCAAGATGCAGCAAAATTTTATCAGTCTCGGATAATTATTATGTGCCTTATTTAGAAGACTGCAACATCGGTTGTGAGCCGGCAAGATGCAGTAAACTTTTATTAACCCACAGTTTTTATTATTATTGTTACCTCATTTTTCATTATTTTTTTACACTTTATATTACCACGATATAGAGAAAATTCCTTTTTAGAAAACTTAAGTATAAATTTGAACTAAGACTAAAATTATTGATATCGACCATACTTCAAAAATTGTTGATTTAAGTTTAATTTTTGAAGAGAGCACGTA
>BQNB010023539.1:38262-61689 GCA_026074375.1 Tanacetum coccineum
GATCATTTTTATCTCATTCGCTTGAGGGAATGGACATCTTATGTTGATTATTTTATCACATTCACTTAAGGGAATGAAGATCTATATGTTAATCTGATATCTACATGATCATTGTTATTGAGTCACATTCAGTTGAGTGAATGGAGCAAATTTAGTATACGGGTTTATCGTGTTTGTTCAAACATACCCATTGCTTTGTTAAGAAAAAAAACCTTATATCAAAGCATCGTTCTCGATATATACGCATATTTGAGGCATATTTTCTTTTCAACATCATTTAGATGTAATACTCAATATTGCGAAAATGTGCTCGCATTTACAAGAATTTCTTGCTTTGATGGTCAAATCTTTCTTTTAGATTTTGACATACATTTAACGGATCTTTCACCTTTAGATATTCTCTTTTAATTCAGATCTAACACAGAAATTGTGAGGCCGAACTCGCTTATACTTTTTTTCTATGCAACTTGAGGTGCATACAATTATAGCGATTTTTTTGACATCCTAACTTGAGATTACGATATTAATTCTGTGAGTCCCTTATACTGAATAGATCTTTGCAGCCTATAAAGGATGATAGCTAAGATGTATAAATACAACAGACTATATAGAAACAATGACTATGAATACTATGTGTTAATGCGGAATCTCAACACAAGTACTAAGAAGAACAATGAACAACTGAAAAACAACTTCTATTAATGTGTTCTTGAGTATTACAAATTTCTAACTATGATATTGTATGAGATATGCTAAGCTTGTATATTCGTATGTCTAATTATGCTAATAGGAATCCTTTTATAGACTAAGGATAACCCTAATAGGCTTACATGTCTATTTCTTAAATATCTCTTAAATATCTTTTAAATATCTTTTCAACGGTACTAACTATTTTACTACTAACGGTACTAACTAACTGGCAGTACTTAGTACTTTGTACTATCGGTACTAAGTATAACTGTCAGTACTAACTAACTATACTGTCGGTACAATGTTTGGAAAACATAAATCCTAACAATCCTCCCTTAAACATGAATGTTAAACTCTTTTAACTTCATGTTTCTTCACTTCTTTAAGCTTCTTTAATGCACAGAGGATGTATCCAAACATTCTTATCATTTCTTAAACTTGTACACTCTATCCTTCTTTAGCAGCAACCTTGTCTTTTCAGCAATTCAGGAACATTTTTTCAGCTACACGGCAACATCTTTTCACTTAGAATCCAACTAAGTTGGCTTTGTAGTTTTTGGCAAACTACCAGCCATTAACGGATTTGATGTTCCTTTACCAGTAGCCGTTTGCTCTGGGATAGTTAACTCTTCATCTAAGAATATGGTGAGTTAATTACCATACAGTTTTTGGTAAACTGTCAACCATCAACGGATTTGAGAAGTCTTTACCAAATACCGTTTGAGTTTGGACTAGTCAATGCTTCATTGTAATAACATGGTGCATTGATAAACCATATAGTTTTTAGCAAACTAACTATCAGCTATCAACAGATTTGATTAGACTTTACCATGAACTGTTTGATCATGGACTAGCCAACTCTTCACCAAGAAGCAAGGTGAGTTAATTACCCTACAATTTTTGGTAAATTGTAAACCATAAACGGATTTGAGAAGTCTTTACCCCAAGCCGTTTGCTTGTGGACTAGCCAATTCTTATGCCTATTAAGCATGGTGAATTGATAACCATTTGTTGTGTGGTAGTTTAGCCAACACTTAATCCCTTCTCACTTCCATCAGTCTTATTCTTTAGATTCTAAATCAGCAAGTACCTTCTTGATAAATCGTATCAATTCCAATGCCATTGTACTTTCTTCTTCAGACTCCAATTTTTAGCTTTATTCATTTGGCATCAAGTATTTCCTTTTTCAAATGATTAATTGTAGGAGGTGAGTGGTGTGGTTGGGGTGGTTGGTTATGATAGGTGTTTGGGGTAGATGGAGGGTGTGGTTATTCTTCCTTCCTCCTATTAGCATGTGAAGCGACTAATCCTTTCATCATCCTACACACACACGGTACACCCTGAAGAACTATGCAGCTACCAACGACTAATTTTCCATTCATGTTGTGAGTCCAAAAACTCATCTTGTCATCTGGATTGAACATAACTATCAAATCTCCCCCAAAGAACGTTTTCAAAACCTTCAGGACATCTTGTCTTGATATGTGTTCCATCACAAGTTTATATACAGCATCTAAGTCTTCTCTGTCAAACACTGAAAAGCACTCTCATCAATGTGCTGAAGGATCTCATTTGACCATTAATTCAATGTTAACCCTACCACATTCATAATTAATCCTCTCTTATCTTTTAGATTCATCAAACTGTGGTGTAGTGCCATAATTCTCAGTCTTCAAGTCAATGATTGGATACTATTGTCAAGTATTTTCCCATTAGTCTACCTTCCTTTTCCTCATCTGAGCTATTGTCAAGCAGCAATCTCAGCTCATCATCTCTTTCTTATGTCAGCTCTTTCTCACTGTCAGATGGATCATCTTGAGAAGTATCTTGTTTGAATCTTCTTTTCCTTGACTTCATCTTTTTCCTTGTACCGTGCTTTCTCTTTCTTGTGTTCTCTTCACCTTTATCCTCTTCCTTGACTTCTTCTTTAGATTCCTGCTTGATCTCTTCTCCTTTGGAGGAATCTTTCTTATTCATTCTTTTGATTAGGCTTTCATCTTCAACAGACCCAATAGCAATGAAATCTTCATCTGACCTTTTTATCTTTTCATACATTGCTTGTATGTCTTCAAACTTCTTACTCTTTAACTCAGAATGTTTGAAGTTCCCCACATGCTTTAAGTAGGTCATCATCTGATTTCTTAATTGATTCTTGGTTGGAGGTCTGTTTCTTATGGCCTCTGATCTTTGTTGAGCAAGAAACTTTCTTTGAGCGGCAATTATATCATGAAGGAACTTTGCTCTTTCTTCTATTGTGAACTGCTCTCTTTCTTGCTCTTGAAGCTTCTCAGCAAGAATTCTGTCTGCCTCAATTCTTGCCTTTATATCATCAAAGTTTTTAATGAGAGCTTCATTTGTTGCTTTTTCTTCAGCAATCTTGTTTCTTACTTCTTCTGCTTCCCATTCTTCTTGAATTTTCCTAGCCATTTCTTCATCACTCTCAAGCTGTTTGAATTTCTTCACAGCTTGAGGAATATCATCATCTTCACTTTCAGATTCATCCTCCTCTTCAATCTTCTTCTTCCCTTTGTCTTTAGGATCAATCTTTGGAAGAGGTTTTAATGTTAGAAGTGATCTTTGAGAAGTAGGCCTAGGTCTATCAATTTCTTCAACATCCTTCAACTCTACACCTTTCTCTTTTTCTTTAGAAGCAGCTTTGGCTTTACTCATGTTGAGGAGAAGTGTAGCAATTGTTTCATCATCACCAAATGTCATAGAAGAGGGTGTTTGAGTGGATGTTTGAGAAGCAATTTCTTCCTTAGTTTGATCTTCAGTACCTTCTATTTGTTCATCAGTACTAACTTTTTCTTCAGTACCTTCTCTTTGCTCTTCAGTACTTTCAAAGATCTCTTCAGAACCCTCATTGGTTTCTTCAGTACCTTCAACTTGTTCATCAGTACTAACTTTGGATCCGTCAGTACTAACTTTTTGACTGTCAGTACTAACTTTTTCAAAGTCGGTACTAACTCCTTCCTTGACAGTACTAACTCCATCTTCAGTACTAAGTCTATCTTCATCAAAATCCTTGACTTCATCCACCATTTCTCTTGTCCTCCCTTCACTTTGAGCATTTTCTGTTTCCATTTGATCAATTTTATCTTCAGGCATTACATCAAACAGAGGATCTCTGTGAACTTCTGATTCTCCTTTTGCTTTCTTCCTCCCTTGTTTGGATACATTCTTTTTGTGCACCTTGGAGAAGCTTTTCTTTGGGAATCTTTGTTGCAATGAGATAATCTTCAGATATTCTTTATGATGTTTGATGACAGGTTTAGCTTGCTTCTTGAGCTTTTTGATCTTAGCCTTCAAGAGTTTAATTTCCTTTGCTTGATCTGAAACCTGTTGACATAAAGAGATACAAAGATCATAGACATTTTGGAGAGTCATGTCATCCTCATTCCCTGAATGGGATGTATCATTGGATGAATGATCTCCAAGATTCTCACCAGTAACAATAGGAGTGGGGGAAGGTCTGGGTGATGGTTTTGGAGAAGGACTTGGGGAAGGGTCAGGTTGTTGCTCAAAAGGTACCTCACTTGGTTGAGCAGAAGATGAGTCAGGCAGTGACTCATTTGGGACTTCACCAGTGGGAGCAGGAGAGGGTGATGGTTGTTCAACAGATAGTCTTTCTGAGGAAGCACCCTCATCCTGAGTTGGTTGGACCAACATAGTATCAAACAAAGGTGTAACTTTGCCTGAGAAATGTTTGCCCTTCTTAATCATAAAAGAAAAAACTTTACTAGTTAAACTATTTACAGGAAAGTGATCTAAAGGTACAGATATATTAGCTAATTTTCTACCTAAAAATATAGAAATAAAACGAGGATACATGACAAACTTCTTCTTAGCCTCTAGATGTCTAAGCATACCATCAAAAATTAATTTGGAAAAATTATACTTTTGATTAGTTGTTAAACAAATTACAGCTGTGGCAATATTTGTAGGAATTTGATCCCAAGAGGTACTTTTGGAACTTAAACAATGATTAATTGTGTGAAATAAAAACCTCCATTGGGGTGAAAACAAAGCTTTATTAAATGTTAACACAGTTAAATCCCCTTCATATCCCATAAGCTGAATAGCATTAAAGATAGCTTGATTTGGTAATGTGTCTATCCCATCAGCATCATCAAAAATAAGATCAGTTCGGATTGATGCCTCAGAGATAGACACAACTTTGCCAGCTACTTTGGCAGTTATGTGCCTAACATTGTTGATTGTTTTGGACTTAGCAGACGTCCAAAACTGTTCAACGAATGTGGTCGAAACAACAGGACTTACAGTGAGCGCATGATAAATATAACTTCTCCGAAGAAAATCAATGACTTCATGAAACTCAACATTCCCTTCAGTCTTTTCCAAGTATGCGATCAGGTTGTGCTTAGGACAGGACTCAAGAGCAGCCATGTTGTTTAGAAGAGTGAGATCGTCGGTAAGAGAGATTAGGGCTTGTAATGAAGAATGTCAGTTAGAGAGATTGCTTGAGTAAGTGTGCGATTGAAATGAATTCTTATAGGTTTTGGAGACCTAATTTTAAAGAAAACGTTCCAATTTACACTTTGTACCCTTGGCGGTATTTTTCTCTAATGTCTCTTTAGCGGTACAAACTTTGCTCAGCGGTACTAACTTTGTATGGTCGGTACTAACTTTGTCCAAACAAAGAATGAACAATGTAAGTATCAAGAACGCTTCAACACCATCAGTAACTCTTCTCAGTGACTATCTAAATCTTCTTAAAGCGTTGACAAGCATTACTTCTAGGTAATATGTATCCATACAACAAAAAAAATAGATTCCACCACCTGACCCATCTAACCATGACTCACTATTCAGATGGCTGAACTAACCTCCATTCACCATCAACATATACTAACCATATTTACCTGGCACACACCGGTCCAATGGTACGCATCCCCTTTGTTGTCAAACATGACATAGACCCGTCTCTTGGTGGGTTGAACCACACCTGCAAATACTCTTTGGATGGTCTACATAAACTCATGTCTTCAAAATGCTTCACAAGAGAATTCTTACTCTTAATCAAAGCACTAACAACTTGAGCAATCTTCTTACTCTTGAACAACAGCCAACTCTTTCTGGTAAAGCAAACATGATATTTCCAAATCTCACGATGATGTTGTTTCTTAATAAACAACCTTTTTGCACCCTCGTTAAATCGTGGTTTGTTCTTAGGTTTACGATTAGGTACAACACAGTTTCTTGGTCGAGTTATTACGGGAAAGTGTACGGACCACTTGTTGGTACGGTTAGCTATGCTTGCATGATGGTGGTTGAATCTTGATGAGTAGAAAGGTGGAGCATAAGATTTTTAGGGGTTTCTTGGAACAAGTTTGATTTGCCATGGTGTGTTTTACCTCTTTTATCCACAGATGACCCATTCATATTGCCTCCCTTTAACCAATGTAGATTATGGATTTATCATTCCAATTGAAACAACCAAGAACTGAAATCGGCTAAGATTAAATGCCTTGGTTAGTAGATCAGCTACATTGTCATTAGTGTGGATCTTAAGCACCTGTATGAGTTTCTTCTCATAAGCATCAATAGCCAGCAAGCCCCAGAAAACTTCTCACCTCCGTCACCGTAGTAGGTCTCGGCCATTTGGTGATAGCCTCAACCTTTGATAGATCCATAATGATGCCGTCTGCAGATACAATATGACCAAGGAAAGCGACTTTCTGTAACCAGAACTCGTACTTTGAAAATTTCGCATACAATTTCTTCTGTCTAAGAATCTCCAACACAATCCGTAGATGTTGTTCATGCTCTTCTTCAGACTTAGAGTAAACGAGGATGTCGTCGATGAAAACAATAACGAACTTATCAAGGTACTCGTGGAAAATACGGATCATCAAATCCATAAACACGGCAGGAGCATTAGTCAGACCGAAGGGCATAACTAAAAATTCGTAGTGGCCATAACGCATACGAAAAGTAGTCTTAGAAATATCCTGCTCTCTCACACGAAGCTGATGATAACCAGATCGCAAATCAATCTTAGAAAATATTTGGCCCCTTTGCAGTGGTCAACAAATCAGTTCGATTGGCGGAAGAGGATAGCGGTAGAATAGTAATATGGTTGAGTTCGCGGTAATCAATTAACAAGCGCATGCTCCCATCTTCTTCTTATCAAATAGACCGGTGCACACGGTGAAACTCTGGGTCTAATAAAGCCATTCTCAACATCTCCTGTACTGCTACTTTAACTCTTTCAAATTCAACAACAGCTGCCCATACGATACGGTGCCTTTGAGATAGGTTCAGCACTGGGAATTAACTCAATGCCAATTCAATCTCTCATTTGGAGGTTGCCACCTCTAATCCGTGATGACTGGCTATCGTCTCATGTCGGGAAAATGACACTACGGATGCGTTGTATAGAGTGTAATATGCACTCATAGTGAGGGTGTATAGTGGCCATTTGATTATATGGTAACGTTCAATGTCATGAGGCTTATAATAACCCCCCTATAACGTTGTCTAATCCACATCGTTATGTCTTGATGATTTTAAGAAATGATACTTGTCTTCGGAATTTATTATATATAAACTCTATGGATTCACTCAACATTATTGTTGACTTTTTAGCATGTTTTATCTCAGGTCCTTAAGGTAATTCGGCGATGAAGATTTTGGAGAAGCTAATGAAATAAATATTTTGAAGGCCCATTTAAAGAAAATCATTCGAAGAAATTATTTGAAAATGATGTATTGATTATGAAAATATTTGGGACCTATGATGTAAACTTTTATTTCGAATGAATGTATTTAAAAACGTCTCTTTTCGAGTCATTTTCTATGCTTGAGTTGTTATATTATGACGTAGCACCCTAAATGACCCTTCCGCTGAGTGAAAATCAAAAGCATACACAATCATAAACACAAGCTTTAAACAGCGGAAGTCTTCCTTAAATAAATAATCCAAAGGAAATAAGTCAACATGACTCTAAGGTTACATAAGTTCTCAAAGGATATATATAAACATATCCAACGAAAATAAACAAATGTCTTGAAGGAAACAATTCGTTATATTCAAAGGTAAGAACTATAGGGTATAGTCCACCACTCAGCACTCATTAACCCAAAAAGCAACCCCAGCTCCTTATGCTTAGATACCTGCCGCACAGAAAAAGAAAATGCGGCTGAGCTTACAAAAGCCTAGTGAACAGATATTATTAATCGAATGCAAAAGATACGGACAATCAAAGGATGATATAGGTACAAAGGATATCATAATACATGAATTCAAAGGGAATACAATTAAGGTAAGACAAATCTGAATTATCAAAATCATTAGCGGTAGGTAAGCATGAATCAGAGAATCACAAATTAGGTTAGTCAATCACCAAGCCCAAACCAAATCATATATTAGTATAACCATGGGAGTCATGAGCTCCAAAAGGTTTGTGAAAAGACGTGGATTGCACACAATCATCAGTCACCAAATATCCGAATATCATAATGTCATAATCCATCGAATACAAAACAATCTAGGATGCAATACATACGCCACTTAAACATAATCAATCTTAATAGTGCTCATTTTAATTATCAAATGGGGGACGGGCATTGTGAGAATTCACTCACCCACCATGGAGTATGCCAAAGGTGCATCAATGACACGGCAATGTTACCTTCATGGATAGGAAAACAAATGCTGGCTTGGTTCTCAAACTGAAGGGTTCAAAGCAAAGTCATATCAAAGTTCATTTCTAAGGGATCATAGCAAAGGTTCAATATCAAAGGTTCAAATATCAAAGGTTCAAATATCAAAGGTTCAAATATCAAAGTTCATATATCAAAGGATAGATGCCAAGGTTTTAAATGGAACTTAATAACTGTTCAATATAGAAAGCCAAATAAAGGCTAGAGCAAATGTGAGCCAAATCAAAATGAGAACTCATAAGTAGAGAGAAAAACTGTCATTGAGAAACCTTTTAACATTTAAGGTCTGAATATTCTGGACCTTTTCCGAAGACAATAGCAAAATCAAGAAACACCATGGAATTTAAAAATCACTACCCTATTGATCCGAATTCCTAGGAAATGTGATTTCGAGTTACAAACCATTACACATTTAAGTTTATACTTTCTATTTTTAGAACTTTCCATCTTTAGGAAAACTTTCCATTTTTATAACTTTCTTTTTTTAGTAAATTTCTATTTTTAGAACTTTCCATTTTTAGTAAACTTTCTATTTTTTGTAAAGTTCTATTTTTAGGAAAAACTTTCCATCTTTTAGTTAACTTTCAATTTTAGAAAATTTCCTTTTTTTGTAACTTTCTATTTTTTAGAATCTTTCCATTTTTGAGTAACTTTCTTTTTTTGGTAATATCCATCATTTGACGATTCTTTATTATGTAGTTTAAATTGCCTTCAGGGACTTATATGCCAACCTTAAAGTTTAGGGTTAAATATGAAACTTTCTATATTTTAGGCGTTTAATTATGCAAATTCAACAATTCAAGGTTAAAAGTTTCGTAAAACATCAAAGTTATTATTGTATTAAGGTTTATACCTTTATTTATGTATTTACATGTCAACACCTAATTTTACATAATTTACATATTTAGTCCCTTATTGGTTTACTAAGTACATATAACATTATCTTTTAATTATCCATAATTACAAAACAAGCCCTTATAGATTCAAATATGGCAAAATCATACTTTATACATTAAATACCAACCAAACCTTATACTTTTCAGAATTTACAATTTTAGTCCCTCTATTTTAATTAATTAATTTCTAATTACTTATTATATGTAATTAATCATTTTAAATCCAAAATAATATCAATATGACCTTTTATACCCCCCAACTTATTTTATACAGAATATACTAAGTATAATAACATGTCTAAAACAGACCCCATAGTTTCAGAAATTACAAAACAAGTCCTTATACTTTTAAATAGCAATTCGGCTAACAAATTAATTCACAAAACCCTAATAAAATTTTCCCCAATCACAACCACAATTATTTACCAATCATTGGAATTAATTACACATGGAAAAAATAACAAAACCCTAACCCTAATTCATTTTAACCCTTTTCTTTCCTTTTTCCCTTATTTTCGAATTCGGTAATCACAAATAAATCTCCAACAATTATTCGAATCATTTATAAATTATTCCAACAATTTTTCTGAGTTATATGAGATATGAACAACCTTAGAAAAATATAAAATAAATTTTACAATTATTTTATATGCCGATTTCATTTTCATTTCTAAATTAGGGTTTTGAATATGTTTCAATTTATAAAATCAAAATAAAATGCATGGACATTTTTCCCAGGTATATAACATATTAATATGATGAAACATAAGTTATAAAATTACCTTTGATGGCCCTTGATGATTTTATGATTTTATGCACCCGGTTGTGATTTTCGAACCCAAAACAATACCAAAAATCGAATCAAGCACTCCCCAAGCTTCCCACTATTTTTCCCACACTCCTTAACCTTCAAATAATCTTAGAAAAATCGTGCAAGCCCTGGAGAATTCTTTTGTGCCGCCACTTAATTTATTTAGGGTTTCGGGTATTTGTTGTTTTTAGGATTAATGAAATAAAATGTATAAAAGAATTAAAATAGGTATTTGGCCGAGTTATATGGCTTATAATTGGAATAAATCTGATTTTTAAATTTGCCCCATTTATTTTGTTATTATCTTAATATTTTTAATTTAATTTGTAATATCTAATTAATAAATATTTATAATTTCGGCAAACATATATATCCATAAGTATTTTTTTTTATATATAATATAAGATATCTTAATCTTATATAAATTTCATAATTGCCATATTTGTATTTTCATAATTTTTATCATTTAAATGAATTTTATTCATGCTTTTATGAATTTTCTTACATTAGGGGTATTTTAGTAATTTCACATTTGTTGAGATTTTTAGGTTTTACAGTGGTAGTCTTCTAAATAAGGCACATAGTAATAATAATCTGAGACTGATAAAAGTTTGATGCATCTTACCGGCTCACAACCGATGTTGCAGCCTTCTAAAAGGTTGAGAATCACCGACGTCGAAATATGTTTGCTGACATTGGTCCATGTTTGTTTCCTCTCCCTTGTACCATTACCCTTAGACATATTTTGTTTGTTTAGTTCAACTTGTTTAGCCAATTTTACATGATAATCACAATCTCTTATTAAATGACTAAAACTTTCACAGACAAAACATGCTCTTTCAGTAAATCCATGCCCCAACTCTTTATTATTAACCTTAGGTTTTTGACTATGTGTAGACTGATTCTTAACATTTTCCCTAGGTGTATTTACTTGTTTGTTAGCGAAAACTAGTGGTATCAAGTCCTTTAGTTTGATACAATTGACACATAACTCATCATCACTATCTGGATTCATACTACCTGCAATGATAGGAAGCCTCAGACCAAACCTTAAGTTAACGTTTCTACATTAGTATTCATTGACAACAGTTTGCAGACACTAATTCAGAAGTGGTACATGTACGAATGTTAAGAATCACTGGTATCAAGTTTCAGATGTTTGGAGATTCAGATATCAACTTGGTTGAGTCTTTTCTGGACCAAAAAATGTAAAGGATGTGATTCATCTATTTCCATATCAGTGTCCCAGAGGGCAGATATTCCCTGTCATGGGTGGGGCTTACTCGCATGCATTTACTCATGTTTTACCAAGCCTTTGTATGCAAAGGATAATTTTCAAAATCACTTTCATTGGCCCTTAAAGACACTTTGCAAAACTTCATTTTCATAAACTCATATCCACTGAATCTTAATCACCATACCCAAGCCAAATTTAATCCTGGCACTCATATGAGAATTGCACAATTTACCAAGATTTTTTGAAGAATGATTCCATTTGTCTACTATTACTTCTAAATCATCTTTTTCTTTTTGAGCTTTAGCCAACAATTTCTTATGGTATGTTAGAACATCTGTTTTATCATCTAAATCTATTTTCATAAATTTGATTTTTTGTTCATATATCCAAGTTGACCCATGTTGATGGCAAATAACGTGTGCTTCAACTTTCTAAGACCTTGAGTGTAAGCTTTATTCTACGCTAGTCTATCACTAAAGTTCGCTCTTCAAAGCATCAATAGTCTTTTAAGGTTAGCATAAGACTCTTTACACTCATTTGAACAGGAAGTTACCTGTGTGTCTGATCCTGAGCTGTTGTTAGCCATGAAAGCATAATTTTCATTATCTTCTGAATGAGTTGTCCAATCAACACTTTCTCCATCAACTGTCACCATTGCATAGACACTTCTTTCGTTTTCCAGTTCTGCTACCCCCATATTTATTTCCTTCCAGGATTCCATCCATCTCTTCTCCTGTTATCTTCATTTGTTCTACACTCTCTTGCAAAATGCCTTGTTTTGTGGCAGTTGTAGCATTCTACTTTGGTTTTATCAAAACCAACAGGTTCTTTTGCATCAAACTGTAGCTTTCTAACAGTTTTCTTTAGAACTTCTTTATTCTCATGAGATCATTCCCACTTGCCCATTTTAAGTCCATTTCTCCAAGGTCTTGATTCATCACCTGTTCTAAATCCAATGATCCCAGATAGAGGACAACATGATTGACGTGCAAGCAAGGAATAATATGATTTTGTACATGCTTTGAATTATGACCAGAAGTATTGCAAACACCATAAGCGGTACTAACATCATTAGTACTGCTGGTGTTTTCAGAAACAAATGCTACATTTTGCAAGTTGGAAGATGATGCAGTATAGCCTATTTACAGATCATTTCAAAGACTCAAGATGTTGTAAAGTCATCAAAACTGAGACTTGTCCATCCTGGTTTGTTTCCTCATAATTAAGGTAAACTTTGTAACCAAGCAAAGGTAGAGATTCTTAGAAATTTCCTAATTCATCTCAGTAGATACACCTTGCTCCCAATGGATCTCTGAACTGTACTGAGAAGTACTTGTGAATCTCTCATAGGCTTTGTGAATCCCATCTGTGTTGATACAGAGAATCCTTCAAACTGTTGCTTCAAAGATTACTTCTGCATCCTTTTGTGGATTTCATCATTTCCACCAATATCTGGATTTAATGCATTCCACATTTCTTTTTGCATCAGTCATCTTATGGAATTTTAGCTAATGATCTTCAGGTATGTTCCATTTTTAAAAAAAAAAATAAAAATCAAGGTGGCCCCTAGATTTCTTTCCTTTTCTCTGACCACTATTTCCTCAGCTGTTTTAGGAGGCAAAATTTTAATTATGTCCTGAGTATCAGTTGGTGACTGACACAGGACCGATGGTCCATTTTGGCGATAACCTCCAAATTGGATAACTGATATGAGCCAATAATGTTCTAATCTTCCAATCCCCTATATCTTATTATCCCTTTTTGAGAATGAGGTAAATCTTGATGGTTGAGACTGTATGTGGAGTTTTGATGGTTTTTGATTTGTTGGTCCTCTTGTGGATGTGGTGGTGGTGGATTTTCATCTTGTGTTCCAGACATGTTTAGATTTGTTGGTTAGAGATGAATAACTGGTTTTAACTGTTCTTCTTATTTAGAGTTTCTCAAGGCTCTGATACCACTTGAAGGTCCTGGATAAACTGAATGGATCTTTGCAGCCTATAAAGGATGATAGCCAGGATGTATAAATGCAAATGACTATGTAGAAACAATGACTAAGAATACTTTGTGTTAATGCGAAATCTTAACACATGTACTAAGAAGAACAATGAATCAACTGAATAACAACTTTGTTAAAGTGTTCTTGAAGATTACAGATTGCTAACTATGATATTGTATGATGTCTATGATATTGTGTAGAACTGTTATCTCTAACTATGCCTAGGGTTCCTTTTATATCTCAAGGATAACCCTAAAAGGCTTACATATCTTTTTATATAATATCTTATAAATATCTTTTAAATATCTTCTCAACGGTACTAACTAACTTTATACTAACAGTACTAACTAACTAGCAGTACTAACTACTTTGTACTGTCAGTACTAAGTATAGCTGACAGTACTAACTATTTGTACTATTGATACTAAGTTAAGAAAACATTAATCCTAACATGTATGCTTGGATCAAATGGGTCAAATAGTATGGAATAAGCATTTTGAGCCGTAGGGACCCAGAACATGATAATGCAAGGTAGGAAAAATATAATTTCGTACTGAAAGTTATTTAATGAAGCCATGTCACCATCCGCGTCATAAAAAATGCCATGTCTGCATTGATTGATTTAGTGTCTGCTTGAGTTTGACTCTGGTCTTCTGAGACGGTGGTTGGGTGTAGGCGAGAAATAATATTTAACAAAATAAACGTTGAAACAAGCCATGTCACAGTCCACGTTGTCACAAAATGCCACATCGTCAAATTGTTGTTTAAATCTGTAAAGTTATACATTGTTTATGTTTCTTATATTATTATTTTACAGATTCAAACAGGATGGGGGCAAGTCAAATTCTACCCGTGGTTCGTTCTACACTACAGTATGTCTTAACACCTCCTTTTTGTTTGTTCATAGTATTTATTTAGAACAGCTTGAAACAGACAAACGTTTGGTGTAATATTTGTGAAGTTGTATAGTATTTGTGTTTGATAATATTAAATCTACTTTGTTGCTGAAACGATTCGTTTACTTTGCCCATTGCATTGTCATATCTGATACCAAACTCAGTTCTAAATAAAATATCATCCGGTGAACATCAACAATAAGAACTTAAGTTCTGAAACTATTTGTTTATTTTTAGCCATTATTTTATAGTTAATGTATTTGGTCTTTGTTCAAACATATCTTTTTTTGACATGCCGTTTGTTGATGAATCGGCATTTTCAGTTGTTTGTAAGTTTGTTTTTTTGATGAATATAGCTTCTTGTATGGTGATACAAATCGAAATCAGTTGAGGAATTAAGAAAAGATATATTTGTATATCCGTACCGTGAGTCTTTGATGAAAGCAGTTGAAGATTATCAGGTCTACCCTTTGCATTACTAACTCTTGGTGAAACAGTTTTTTGGGGTTCATTTATATGACTGATTGATTGATGTTGTTTTAGGTTCTTGTGGTTGTTGGAGAATCTGGTGTGGGGAAGACTACACAAATACCTCAGTATTTGCATGAAGCTGGAAACTCAAAAGCTGGAAAGGTATATTGGAGTATTTTTTTTTTCATTGTAACATTGCTTTCGGGGTCGTTTTCTTTTTAACCTTTTATTTTTCCTGTTACATTGAGATATAGCAGATTGGGTGTACTCAGCCTAGGGAAACTGCTTCTATATGCGCTGCTGAAAGAGTTTCCCACGAAATGGGAGCTACACTTGGGCTCGAGGTATTTGTTGTTTCAACCTTAAAATGCAACCTCATACTTCATAGTTTATTATGATTCAATGTTTTCTAACAAAATTTCACCATGTACACCTCGGCTGAATTTTGTCTTGTATTCGCTTCTATTTTTTTTACTGGCCATTCTGTTTTCTAATGCTTTTAGGTTGGGTATTCTACGCAATCTCAAGATTGTACTTCTCCTGGAACACTCGTCAAGTATATGACTAACAGGATGTTGATACACGAGCTTCTTCATGAACCTGATTCTTTTAGTTACAGGTATACCTAAGATTGTGTTGATGAGCTTTTCTTCTTTATCTCAAATGGTATGGATTTGTTTCATGCTTAAATTATTATTAGAAAAGGTGGGAAAAACGGTTTGGCGGGTCAATTCCGAACCATTCTGACCCGTACTAAAAATGCTCAATTTTTACCCACCACCTGTTCTGCAACTGTTAGCCATGCTGTGATTTTGGATAAAACATATACAATATTGCATATGTTTTCGCTAAAAGTAAAACAGATTGACACATAATCTGTATGCCAACTAGAAATTGAATGAACGAAACTTTTCCTTCATTCCTAACTTGTATGTTATTTTATTTTTACTTATTATCAACATGGAATCAGTGTCCTGATGGTGGAGGATGCTCATGAGACTTTATTGTCAACGCAAATCTTGCTTAGTATACTTAAGGTGAACCTAAAGCTCGTAACCCTTGCATATCTTCCTCTAAGGCAGTCAAAACCGTTTATGGCGGTTTCTAATCTGACCCATGTATGCTCCTATTTTGTGTTTTGTTAGGGCATTGCCAGTTCTTGTCCTGAATTCAAGTTACTCATTACAAGTGCTGCATGGGAGGCCAGGAAAATCAGTGACTACTTTGATTTTGCTCCAGTTTTCAAAATTCCAGGAAGGATATTTCCTGTTGAAATTAACTACACCAAAAAACCAAATCCTGATTACCTTGAAAACGCAGTTGACACCGTGCTTATGATTCATGTGAGTCAACCACGTGGGGATGGTGGCATTCTAGTGTTCCTCCCTGGCTATGAGGAAATTAAAGCAGCCGAGCGCATCCTTATTAAGCGAACAAGAGGAGGGTTAGGGAGTCGAGTGGCCGAACTATTAGTATGTCCACTCTATGAAGATCTTCCACCTAACTTCAATTCAAAAATATTTGAATCTACTCGTAATGGGGCCCGCAAGGTGGTTCTTGCAACTAGCATTGTAGAAACCTTGGTAGCCATCAATGGTATTAAATATGTCATTGATACCGGCTTTGTTCAGAGGAAAGCTTACCATCCTCATACGGGCCTGGAGTCATTAGTCATAACCCATATCTCAAAGGCATCAGCATATCTAAGGGCTCGTCAAGCTGGACAGACAGGTTCTGGAAAATGCTTCAGGTTGTATACTGAAGACGAATTTAATGGGCTAGAAGATAACACCGTCCTAGATATCCAACGAACCCAGCTTGCTAATGTTGTTCTCACTCTTAAGTCTCGGGTTCCACGACTTAAAGAATTTTGACTTTATTGACCCACCTCGGGTTGATGCACTAGAAAAAGCCCAAGAGCTACTTTTAGCATTGGGTGCACTCAATACAGATGGTGCATTGACACTTGTTGGTAAAAAGATGATAGAATTCCCGCTCGGTCCATTGCTGTCAAGGATGATTGTCGCATCTGACAAGTACAAATGCTCTGAAGAGATCATCACAATTGCTGCCATGTTGTCCATTGGAGCTTCTGTATTTTGTAATCCAAAAGTCAATGAAAACAATGCTCGTTTTTATCAAGGTGATGATGGTGGAGATCACATTGCACTTCTTGAGGTCTGTTAGTAAATAGATAAATTTGTGGTATTTCGATGGATTTATGCTCGGTTATTTAATCTCTGTATACTTTTTATTTGTTATATTTTCACTTTTTCAGGTCTACAGTTTGTGGAAGGAATCGAGCTTCTCTAGAGATTGAGGTATTGATTTTCTTTTATTTTGCACATATTATTAACCACCATTTATATATTTTCATCTAACCTCATACTTGTCAACATGTTAACACTTATGCTACTGATCTAATAATATAATAACTTAATCTTAATGCAGGTGAAGAGTATGAAGCTTGCTCGAGACATAAGAGAGCAGTTGGAGGGGCTACTGAAAAGAGTTGAAATAGATTTTAACCTCAAGCAATGGTGATTTGGTAGCAATTAAGAAAGCCATCATCTCAGGTTGTACACAAACTCGATTAGTTTGTAAGATACATGATAACCACCATTATGTATTAATCTTTTGGGTACTTCTCAGGATACTTCCCCAATTTGGCAAAGATACATGAGAATGGATCCTACTTAAGCGTTAAACACCGTGAGAGCGTCTGTATTCACTCCAGCTCTGGTTTAGCCAAGGTAACATTCTGGCTATGATAATTCATAATCAAACTTTGAAAAACTATAAGCTGTATATGCTGGTGCTTTGTATTGGTTGTTGATGATTCGGTTTTTCTTGTAAAGGTGCTTCCTAAATGGGTGGTATACCATGAGATAGTCACGACTGCTAAGACATGCGACGCGACAGGTACGTACTGTGGTACTGCCTATGCTGTTATTTTTATCATGCATGTGGATGCGGCAATTTTCACCCATTAACTAAATAATGAGTCGACTTTGGTTTAGCGATAGAAGAGAATGGGTCAAGTGGGTCGAACGTGTCAAAAGGGCAATATGGGCTATATATTGTTCAAAGAAATTCATTTTTTTAGATTATTGATGTAATAGTACATTTTTTCTCTTTATCTATATACATTGATAATTTAGTATTTTGGAAACTGGAAAACTGTTTGCGGGTCAATCCAACCCATTTTGTTTCTCACTAAGGATGGTTCATTTCAGCCATAAGCTGTTTTGACACGTTGCCAATGTAAATCAGTTAAACTTTTTTTATCTCTCAAGTGTGGAGCTGGAAATCGGGACTGATATACTAATGAATGGGTCGATTCTGGTTATTGCTAGAACGGAAACGTATTTGGTGGTTCGAATGTGTCAAATGGGCTAAAATTGTTCAGTTTTTATTTAATTTAGACTGTTAATATAACAAGATTATTTCTGCAATCATTTTATATACACATATATGCTTATACTTCTTTTGAAAATTACCATTCTGAAGAGAACCATCTCTTTTGTGTATTGAAAATTGGACAAGAATGTGTTTTGACACTCATTAGAAATGGTTCGTTTCAACCTGAACCTGTTTTGACTGGACCCATTAGATTCGCCCATCCTGCCACCTCTAAATGTGGGAATGAACGCGTATAGATCGAGTGGGGGGGGGAATGTTATAACAATATTACAGAGTGTATCCCGGAGAGATTTGTGGTGTGCGAGTGTGGGTGAGCGGATGTGAGAGGGGTCGGAGGACCGCGAGTGCGGTGGAGAGAGAGTGAGTGAGCGCATGCGCGCTCCGGAGGCATTTACTAGGGGAGGGTGGGGGGCGGTGGGGGGAGGTGAGGGGGGGGGGGTTGGAGCGGAGAACGGGGAATCGCAGAGGAGGCGTCGCGCTCTTGTCGATTGCGAGGAGCCCTGTGAGAGGATTGTGAATATAGAGAGAGGCGAGGGTGAGAAGTTGAGGGGTGGAGTGTGTTTATGACCACGAGGAGCTTGGAAGGGCGAGAGTAGGACGGAGTGCGTGCTCGAAGGTTCGTGGGAGAGGATGCTGTAAGAGTGTGAGAGAGTGGGGACAGCCGGGTATATCTCGTAGATTAGAAATTTTGCAGTAGTGGAGGCGAAGGGAGAGAGATGTAAAATTATTACGAGTGGTGAACCGTGAATTAACCCTGGTGATGAAGGTAACTCATGGTATTCGGAAAAGGTGAACAGTGAATTAACCCTGGATGAGCTATATCGTCTCTATTCATGGGTATTCTTAGTATTTGCGCTTCTCTGCTGATTAGTAATGTTTGAGTATAACTCTCTCTCAGGCCGAGAGCGTCGCCGTATTGCAAGGGACTTTGGTAGCCTTTTCAATTGGCATATGTCTTTCGAAGCCAAGAACTACTTTTACTCATGAGGGGTGGCTGGCTATTCGTAACATTACTAGCTAAATTGAAACATTAGATCAATTGCACGTCTTATTTTGTGTGTAGAAATTATGATACATCTGTTAAGAGTTTATAAAAGATATTGTGATGGTCATGAACACCGCTGGCGTTCCAAATTTGGATCAGTATTCGTTGGTGTTTGGGATTGCATATATGGCTTATGCGTATGGCTTGACACATCAGAATAAGCGCCTAGCCATATGCTTATTCAATAGTGCTTAATTCATTATAAATACAAGAAGATAAGCCAATAATATATAAGCTATCCAAACACTTCAATAGTGCTTATTGTGTATAAAGAACACAGTAAGCCAGTAAGACATAAAACATATGTAATCACAAACCCCCTCATGTATGTATCAGCTGTTACTGTTTGATGTTTTCGTGTTTCAACTTTTCTGTATTTGATTTATTTGCGTAGTTTGAAATGAACCCTCACAAAATGAATATAACTACTTGAGTACAATAAATGGTTGGCGGGACCAAATTTAAGTGAACACAAGAAATGGGATATCCCATACCCCGCCCCGGCGGGATTGGGTATGTTTTGACAACTAGACTGTCAGTCTGAGTGCATATGAAAATGTTCCTGTTAAGTTAGCTCGTGCTAGTCGGCTAGCTACTATCTTTGGACATTGGTACATACCCGTTGCTTTGTCTACACAGGAAGATGTTAGAAAGAAACATGTTAATTATTAAAGACACCACACTTGATGTTGAATCTTGCAGAATTAGCTTTGAAAATCGATAACCTGATTAAATGGAAGTAAAAGTAAACTGAAGTTCTGGGGCAAAATTAAACTAAGGTCTTGCACAATAATAGAAGCTCAGTTTTTATACCCCCCTGGATCAACCACATTAACTGACAAACCGCGATATCACTTTCTCAAACCATCGGAAAGTAAAATATATTTGCAACCTGATGGAAATGCAACATATCTTGCAACGGTTCCTAGTTCCTACAACAATAAATAAATAGTCTATCTACTGCGAATGAAAAGGAGTTTAAGAGAAAGAAAGAAATGGCATCAAGGTGCAACGTGAATAAAAAACTTTCACACGCATAAAACTAAACAACCCTTTATCTGAAAATGGGGTCCATAATATCACTTAAGTTTTGAGAGTGGTGATGATGGACAGATTTTTGACGGTATAGTCGAAGTTTAAGGTAAACCATTTGGCCTTCTGTACAAGTTATCAGCTTGTTATTTCTTATGGTTTCTTGCATTGCTGAGATTTTGTTTTAGTGTAGCAATGAGTTTTTGTTTATGTTGTAAGAGCTCATCAAGAGAAGCAACTGGAGTGTCACCAACGTTTTAGGGAAGAATTGTGGGTGGAAAACGACTATACAAGGCCTGAATTGGGGCACATTTAGATGGAGGAATAGTAGGATGAATTGTACCAATAGTCAGCCCAATAGAGATAGCGAGACCGTTGTTGTTCATCCATAATTTTTTTTTTGAACAGCGGATTTTATTAGAACAAACTGGCAAGAAGCTAGAGATTACAAAGATATAAGATAAGGGTTTTTAAGCCAATCAATCCAACTAAAGGACACTTTACATCGATAGCGACACCAATAAAACGAACTAGACACCACATCATCAAAGATAATCGCCTTGGAGGGAAGATCACGACCGAAAATAGTTTTGTTTCGAAAACTCCAAACATGCCACCACAACACATAGCAAACTCCTTCGAACAAATGCTTATGCTTACTCGACAGCCGAATATTCAAAATCCAATCCAACCACTCATCATACGAGGAAACTTTCATCCATAATAATAGAGCATGCACTACTACAAGAAGTAAAGTCCACTCAATATGGAAAGTCAATGCCATTTTACTGCTTAGTTCATCGAAAATACTTGTAGAGTTTAGTTAGTATAGTTGTTTTTAGTTAGAGTTTAGTAGAATAAATAGTTTTTAATCTTTCATTTCAAAATACTGTAACTCATAATTCATTTCTGCCAATATACTTTCCTTCTCAGTTCGTATAGATCCATAATTGAGTAACTGAATCCGGATCCGTTGACCATAACAAACTTCGAGCACAGTAACAAACTCAACCACCAACTTAAACCACCGTAACAAATTTTCCCTAAATTCAACCACAAATATCAGCCACTATCAACCACCATAAATTATGATCAAAATAACACACACAGTCGATCAGAAAACACATAAAACTCATTATTCCAAGAATCATCATGGTTGCATCATCACCAATTGTCACGGAGAAACTAGTACACCACCTGAAGATACTAATTCTGTCAACCATCCACTATTTTCTT
The DNA here is from genome assembly GCA_026074375.1 of Tanacetum coccineum. Classification (NCBI taxonomy): domain Eukaryota; kingdom Viridiplantae; phylum Streptophyta; class Magnoliopsida; order Asterales; family Asteraceae; genus Tanacetum; species Tanacetum coccineum. The sequence continues at coordinate 59,682 of BQNB010023539.1, forward strand.
AGAATACCATGATTTTTGAATATTTTCAAATGTGTAATGTACTAAAAATTCAATCTTTAAGGTATTTTCATTTATGCACAGGTTTATTTGTGCGGGGGTGGGAGGGGGGGATATTGTTGGAAAATTAGTGCAATTGAGAGTTTTAGGTCACACTTGGTAATAGGACGTAGTGCTATTAAAGCACTCAACCACCCTGTAATAATGGTATAGTGCAATTCTAGCTTATGAGTTCATTGAGTTTAACACACTGGAAATCTCATGCGGCTAGTGTCATACTTTTCATGGAGTGGACCCTGAATAAGGGAGTAGTCTCATCAGATGGTTCATCTCTTCGGCGAGTGAACAAGTGATGTGTTATGAATTCACAGAAATCTGAGAGTCGTGTAAACACTTTCAGATCGAAGTATTTCGATGGTTCTATTGAAATCTTAAATCGGATAAAACTCAGATTTAGAAACGAGAATTTGTTTTGATGTTATGAAACTGAACCAGAGATCGTGATATGTATATATGACCAACAAAGAAAAACTAAAAATCGGTTGTAACTGTAAAAAACAGTTAAACTAACCACCGAATTAGTTTAAATAAACGGGCAAAAACAAATCCATAATTTCCGGAAATTTTATTTTCAAGTGCGTTTTTAACATAGTACTTTATACCAAATAAAATTTTTCCAAGCTCGACCCCAGCCAGGGGCTCTGCCCCTTGGACCCTGCCCTGGGCGGCGCCCTTGGACCCTGCTGAACCTAGGGGCGCTTGGCCCCCCTGGAACCCCCGTTATAACGTGGCCTTTCGCCCCGAATGATAATCATAAATAAACGCCAACAAGTTGTTCACTCCGCACACCCCAAGACTTGATGAACATTTAGTCATGATTACACAATGGTCCAACTAAGTCAATCCATTAAACTTTAAAAATCAATGGTGACTGCAAACATCACCCCAAACATGTTATACTCCCCGGTGAACATAATCAAGGAGAAAGCCCATTCAGAGAGCAAGCTCATTAACGAGTAAACTACTGGGACTAGAATCCAAAAATTTGTAACGGCATAGAATGAATTGTCCCAATTATAACTGCAACTTTACAATGACCTGATTAATATGGTCCGTGTAATTTAGAATCGCTATAATGGGAGAAGTATATGAGGAGAATAATACGCCCATTTCTCTCCCCAAATTTATTCCCCTAAAAAGGGAAACACATCAAAAAACAAGATACAGAAAAACTGAACACTAAAAACGAAAAAGATTCTTTTTTATAATGCATAAGATAAAAAACATTACATTTAATATTAACCCAAAATATCTTCCAATTAACACTTCGTTTCTTGACGAATACGAGTGTTCTTCTCTTGCACTTGAATGAGAAGGAAGAGATGAGAAGAAGAGATTATATCACTTGAAACAAGATCTAAGGGGCTGTTTGTTTATTAAGAGGCTCTGAATCTGAATCTGATTCGCACATCTGAATCTGAATATTCGGTAGAAAAGTCTGAATCTGATTCCCATCTTAATCTGAATAAGTGGTTGAGAAATCTGAATCTGAATGAAATAAAACTGTTTGTTTTGATAAAATGTCTAGATGTGTTAAACTATATTTTTTACAATTTCAATATAATACGGTTGCATTCATACAAGAAAATAAACTTCATTAAATAAAAAAATAAATTGTATAATATAATCGATTTAAAGTTTGAAATGAACTTCTTAAAACGATTAACTAAATGAGTTGTGTTAGAATTGAGATGTACGAGTCCAAAACCTTACATTTCAATTCGAACAAAATATGAGTTGACATATATCATATTATACACTCTTTATCTAACAAAACATATGCAATGATTCTGTTTAATACCTTTAAAAAAATTATGAAACAAGAAATAAAAAAAGAAAAACACCAAAATAAAAAAATTATAACAAAATAGAAAAAAATAAAAACAAAAAAGTAAGGAAAAAGAAGACATTAAGAGGTGTTAAGACAGCCCATCCACATCTAGTTCAGTAA